>CAUYQV010046894.1:0-55114 GCA_963574575.1 Galagoides demidoff
TTGAGCCCAGGAGTTGGAGGTTGCTATGAGCTGTGATGCCATGGCACTCTACCCAGGGGGACAGCTTGAGGCTCCGTCTCAAAAAAAAAATTAAAAAAAAAAAAAAAAAAGATTAAAATGAGAAAGTACAGAAATGACTAGCCTGTTTTATTACTAGACAAAAGCACTGAAAACTTACACGCAGCGTTAGGGTCAGGTATCTTAGCTGGCTCACATACAATTTAAAAAAAAAATACAAATCTCTATTGCCTTCACCCTGAAAAACTATTCTTCACATTCTCATTATGCTTGGAATATTTAACACCTAAGGGTCATCAGTGAGTAATAGCCCGTTGGTCCTTGCTTGTTTATTCCAAAGTCATTTTCCGTTTCCTCATCATTGCCAACAACCTTTCCAATTTAGAACCCTTAAATTATAAGTTATTTCAAGCATATTCATTGATTTAGCCTCATCATAAATATTTTCTTAAGAAGGTCTTCCAAAATCACTATGACCCTGTACACCTTTTTTTCTTAGCCTTTATTACAATTAATATTTATATTTTTAACTTCATGTGCTCCCTCCAAAACTAAATGCTTCAGGGGGCAAGGTTTTCTCTATTCTTACTAAACCATATTTTCCAGGCATATTTCTTATTTGATGACACTCAATAGCTGATAGAAGGCTGAATAATATTAGTGTGAGAGCTGACATCAGGGTCTACAAGCTCAGAGGACACTGTAGAAACAAACACTGAAGCAGGACTTCTGACTTGTTTTGATCACTGTAATATTTACATATACTTTGTTGTCTCTGCACTAGAAACTGTTTATCTAAAAGATGTGTGTCTTCTGTTTTATCAAGTAATTTCACATATTTTATTTTGACATCACAATTGCTCAAACAAGTAAACAGTGGTTGATTATAAATCTGTATGGGAAAAAGTAGGAGGGTCCCCAGCCCACATACACAGGCCTTCAGGGGTCATCCATAACCTTAGCATATGTGGAGAATAATAGGAATATTGTCTTCCCCATCTTTTTGAATTGAGGTCAGATTTTATATCACACTCTCCAGCTGCATTTCACTGAGGAATGCGTTCAGGGTAAGACAAGCTTTTCTTACCCTTGGTTTCCTGCTCTCATTGCTTTAGGTACGATCAGAATATGTTAGTCAATAAACTTTGTTTATTTATTGATGTTAGGGTTTTGAATGGGAGTTGAAAGTAACACTTCATTGTTTGGAAAAAGGAAAGCGAAGGCACTAGTTATTTTAGCAGAAGGGAAATAAAAAAGAAAACAGAGAAAGTTGTGTTATTAAGTTAAAACCACACCTTTGAAGCCAGTGTGTATAGTACACAGCACAAACTTAAGATAGAAGTATCACTGAATTTTCCCAGTATTAAAGTTCTATTTTAATTTAGTTTTACCCACATTTGGCAACCCCAGTTATAATCTATAAAGTTTATTAATTTTATTTTCCTATTTCAGAGGTTTGCTTTACTGTAATGTCTTTTTGGAAATTGAAAAAGAAATTTCACAAAGAATTTCACCAAACCTTTGCTTCATTCATTTATTTAGTAATATTTATGTCTAAGTAGATGTAAGAATAGGTTATGACTTTATATTTTTAAAATAGTTCTTTTTCACCTTAGTATATTTTTGATACTAACCTATTATTTAGGTAAGGTTTCATGCCATTCTTTTTTCCAGTTTATGAAATTGACACGATATTGTTCATTTTATTTTAGGGTTGAAAAGAAGTTAGAGGAGGTATCAGTGTAGTTGATAGTTCTAGCATAATTTTTAAATTATGGAATGACATTTATATACTTCTAGCTTTTTAAAATTTTCATCTGGTTTTTCCCTTTCAATGTAGATATCTTCATTTATGATTCTTCTGGTCAGATGTACTTTCCTTTAATTCAATTTTCCTGAAACTGCCAGTTATAATATTTTGAAAGGAGATTGCCCTGAGGAAAACCAGCTTATTATTAAACTTCAACAAGAGGAAAAAGTAAATCGTGCCTTTCTAGCATTTGTGAAAATGTCTGGAACAGCTATTATTACCCATGGCATGGTAAGTCTTTACAAATCTAAAAAAGTTTAAAAGTAAGTGCATTGTGTTAAATAATGTAGAAGGATTGTGATGTTGGGAAAAATAATTGGAGTAATTTATTAGGCATCAACAATTTCCTTATCATTCTTGCACCAAAACACCAAAGGGAAGAAAGTTATGCAGAAGCACACAGATAATCAAGTTTCTGATTCTATGTTGAGAGCTAAACAAAAGTCATGGGGTTTTAAAATTGGCAGCCTTGTTATAAGAACTTGTTTTCAAAATAAAAATTTCCTTAATTGGTTAAAGCAGAAGAAAAACCTTAAAACCTATTGGAAAATAATTAATGTGATGAGAGAATATAGCAGATGATGTCTCAACAATTTTCAAATTTCATAAAATTTAGAGGAACTGAAGTACTTCCGCTTCATGGCAATATGGACATCTGAGCATTGTGAGCAAATCTCATAGTATATAGCAAACCAAAAATACCAGAAAAAAATCATATGAAACTTCTTTTCAAACACATTGCACACCAGGCAAAAAAGTATGCTTAAAAATGTTGAGAAAGCATAAATTTCAAGCAAGTAATCCTTGAAGTTAGTAACTGTCTTAGGGCATTTTATAATCAATGGATACTGTCTTAAATTTCATTTGTCTGTGCATATATGTGATACAAACAAACCATAGAGTCTATCCATAGTAAAGAGTCAAATTTTCGATCCCAGATAAAAGAGGAATCCTTCACAGGGAATGCCACATGTAAAAATTGAACAACACTAAATTTCTACCACACAGAACTAGACTGTAGTTGCTTATAGCATTTCATATTTCTTGAAAAGAGAATAAAACTTTCTAGCAAATACACAAATATCTTGGGATATGAATGCAAATGGATCTATTTGTATGGCCTCCCAAAACTACAATCTAAGAAGTTTCAAACTGGTCACAAGTTAATAACCACCTCCGGAAGATGACAGACACATTTCTGAAGAAATGTATCTTTAAACGAAAGTCTCCAAAAATTAGCACAAAGAAACACTGACAGTGCAAAAGGCAATAAGCGTATCAAGAAACGAACCACTCTGGACAAGAATGAGAAGAAGCAACAGAAAGATAAATATAATTTGTTTCATTTTTTGAAAAAATTGGATTTGAAAATATAGCAGAACTAGAGATCCTCAGAATTACAAGCTGAATTTGGGAAGTGGGAGAGAAATAACTTTTAGAAAGTAAAAGAAAAAGGAACCATAAGAGTAGCATGTATTTTTTTTTAAAGTAAGACAATGTGATCAACATAATGCCAGTACTTTTGAGACTTTAGATTCAAAGAGAGAAAACATATTAAAAAAAAACTTTAAAAACCAGTCTCATGAATAAGTATAAAATACCTAATCAACTCAAATAAGTTAATTTCAAAAATTATCCTTCAAACAAAGCTGAAAACCTAGTCCTACAGATGACAAATATGATATATTCCAAGTAAGATAATTCCAATGTTATACTAATTCTTTTAGAAAATATAGAAAGAATAAATATTCATTATCTGAGTATAAGACTAGTTTCTCCAGGTATCAAAATAAAATGAAATTGCAATAAAATACACATAAAAATACAAAAAGAATAGAAATGAATACAAAATTATATTTTAAAGAGAGTACACACATACATGTGAATGCAAAAGTCAAAATCAAAGTTGTCTGTGAAAAACTCTGATTGGTGCCAGGGAAGCCCACTAAGGGAAGAAAGGTTTTCACATGCTAATGTGTGATAAAAAGAACTCTCATTAAAGATTACACAAAATAACATCCTTGTACAATAAAACACTAATGAAAAGACATCAACCTAGCAACTGCCTGTCCAATCTTGGACTGGCACCAAGCTGGTTATTAATCTTTGTGGACAAGAGCAAGTACCTTAGACAATTATGTAATCTTCATTTTTCCTTTAAAAATGTTGCCTTCCTTTACCCACATGAATATGCACATAGTTTAAAATGACATCAATATTCTCATTGTAATGCCTATTTCTGAAAAAAAAAAAAAGAAAAAGAAAAAGAAAAGAAACATTTTCTTTTGTGAGTCTTTCCCTCAGTTATTTCCCTCAGGTATACGGTGTTAGATTTTAAGGATGCTTTTTTCAGCCTCCCACTAGCCCCACAGAGTCAGCCACTGTTTCCTTTCAAGTGAAGCGACACGAATGTAGCATCCACGGGCAGCTCACCTGGACCCTTCTACCACAAGGGATCAAAAACTCTCAGAAATAGTACTGAAGTGAGTGTGCCTGAGACTATTAGTCTGGGCACTCGAGACCCCTCCCTGAGCCCTGGGTAACTTTGAAAGTGAAGGTGACCCTGGTTGACTTCCTCATTGATACCGGGGCCCAACATTCAGTTCTGATCAAAGACAATGGGGCCCTAGATTCCCAGAAGTCTTGGGTGCAGGGTGCCACTGGTATGAAACAGTATTCATGGACTACCCAAAGAACCTCGGAGCTAGGCATGGGCCGGGTATCCCATGCATTCATGGTTATCCCTGACTGCCCTTATCCTCTCTTGGGGTGTGACCTCCTTACCAAAATAGGAGCACAGATCACTTAAAAAAAAATGGGCCCCAGGTGACTGATCAACAAGGGCACCCAATCCAGGTATTAACCATCTGCTTAGGAGATAAATATCGGCTACATCAGCCTCCTCAACCATCTCCCTCATCCAAAGACATGACAGAGTGGCTCTGCCAATTCCCTATGGCATGGGCTGAGACTGGAGAAATCAGGTTAGCTTCTCAAATTCCTCCCGTTCTAGTAGAACTAAAACCAATGGCTGAGCCTGCCCAGGTGCAGCAATATCCCATATCTCCGGAGGCACGGAATGGTATACTGCCCCATATGCGGAGGCTTAAAGAGGCTGGAATTTTAGTCCCTTGCCAGTCAGCCTAGAATACCCCCCTGTTTCCAGTCAAGAAGCCTTTAACAAATAATTACCAGCCTGTCCAGGACCTGAGAGAAGTCAACAAAAGAGTATAGATATTGGCTCGGCGCCTGCCACATACACCTAAGGTGGCGGGTTCGAATCCAGCCCTGCCCGCCAAACAACAATGATGGCTGCAACCTGGCATTGTGGTGGGTGCCTGTGGTCCTAGCAACTTGGGAGGCAAAAGCAGGAGACTCTCTTGAGCCCGGAAGTTGGAGGTTGCTGTGAGCTATGTCACAGCACTCTACCCAGGGGGACAGCTTGAGGCTCTGTCTATAAAAAAAAAAAAAAGAGTAATAGATATCCACCCCACTGTGCCTAACCTGTACACCCATCTGAGCCTGCCGACTCTAACTCAGACATGGTATACGGTGTTAGATTTTAAGGATGCTTTTTTCAGCCTCCCGCTAGCCCCACAGAGTCAGCCACTGTTTGCCTTCAAGTGAAGGGACACGAATGTGGCATCCACGGGCAGCTCACCTGGACCCTTCTACCACAAGGGTTCAAAAACTCTCCCACCATCTTTGATGAGTCATTGCAGGAGGACCTTGGTGACTTCCTTAAGACACACCCTGATCTGACCCTATTGCATTATGTAGATGACATCTTGTTGGCAACAGACTCAGAATCCAAGTGCATCCAAGGAACACAAAACCTACTGGCCACTCTTGGCTCCTTCAGCTACTGAGCCTCAGCAAAGAAGGCTCAGCTCTGTCAACAAACCGTGAATTACCTGGGATATATACTTAAGGGGGGGGTCAGTGGTGGCTAACCCAGGCCAGAAAAGAAACAGTACTGAAAATCCCAGTGCCTATGTCACCCTGGGCAGTTAAGGAGTTCCTAGGCTCAGCGGGCTTTTGCCGGCTCTGGATTCTGGGCCTTGCTGAAATGGCCAAACTTCTGTATGAGGCCGCTAAAGATATTCAACCTTTCCAGTGGACAGAGGAACAGAGTAAGGCTTTCCATGCCTTAAAGAAAGTACTGTCTGCCCCTGCTTTAGGCCTTCCTAATATTACCAGGCCTTTCACCTGTACGTTGATGAACACAACAGAGTAGCAAAGAGGGTGTTGACTCAGACTTTAGGGCCATGAAACTGATCAGTGGTTTATCTGTCAAAAAAACTAAATCCTGTAGCAGCGGGGTGGCCTCCGTGCTTGTGAATTATAGCTGCTGCTGCCCTTAATCACCAAGGATGCAGACAAACTCACTCTAGGACAAGAGCTAATAATTACAACTCCCCATGCCATAGAGAAGAGGGTGTTAAAGCAGCCCCTGACGGGTGGATGAGCAATGCCTGACTCACTCATTATTAGAGTCTGCTGCTCAACCCTCCTCAGATCCAATTTGCGCCTAAGGCAACGCTCAATCTAGCCACCCTCCTGCTAGACCCAGACCTGTACGCCCTGCTTCACAACTGCTCCAAGATCCTGGCACAAGTACACAGCATCCGCCACGACCTGAAAGATCAACCTTTGCCTGATGAGGAGGTGACCTGGTACACTGCTGGCAGCAGTTACATCAAAAATGGCAAAAGGTATGCTGGGGCAGCAGTAGTGACTGAGATTGAAGTAGTATGACCTCGGGTTTGGGGGTTGTGGTTGACTAATGGTGAGGGTGCACACCTTATAGGAAGCAACTATTTTATTAATTTTGGCATTTTGGCCTTGTTTTTATGTAGACCACTCAGTTGTTGTGAAAAAAATCTATGGCTCTAGTCAGAGAAGGGTTGCAGGAAAAAAACAACAAAACTAGATCAAGAACAGTCACAAAATTGGTTTAAATCATTGTTCAACGGGTCCCCCTGGTTAACAACTTTGATCTAGGCCTTAGCAGGCCCCCTGATAATACTCTTGCTGTTACTCACCATAGGCCCCTGTGTCATCAACAAGCTCCTAAACTTCGTCAAAGACTGAGTAGAAGCTGTGCAACTACTAGTGCTCAAAAGCCAGTACCAACCACTGTCCCCTTCAGACCTAGAAATAAAACCCATCCAGTCCCAAGATTGGGACTCTTAGACACAGTCAAGGGGGGAATGAAAGAACAAGACTGATGTTATCTTAAGCTTAAGTTTCAGTTTCCCTGAAGTTAAGTTTCAGGTTCTCAGAAGTCAGGACACAGGCCCATGATGCCACGTCAGTGGCCCCTACCAATCAGAAAGGTGCATGACCTCACGTAGAGGTCACTCCCTTTCCCTCGCCCATAAAAGTCACCCTCCCCTTAGAACAGGACCTTCACCCCAATCTCGCTGCACCTAGATACTGTAGGCCCAGGCTCACAAGCTTGGATAAAACTCTCCTGCTTTTGCATCAGACTCTGGCTCCCTAGTGGTTCTTGGGGACATCATGATCTGGGCACAATACCATGACCTACAATACTCATTCAAACTCCTGATATTTCATACCAGGATTTATAGAACTTGTTTTTGAAAGATTTTCTTTCTTCCTTCCTTTCTCCTTTTCTTTCTTTCTTTCTTTTTTTTTTTAATACAGAGTCTCAATTTGTTGCAACAGGCTAGGGTGCTGTTGTGTGAGCCTAGATCATAGCAGCCTCAAACACCAATGTTAAGTAATCCTCCTTCCTCAGTCATTTGAGTAGCTGGGACTGTAAACTTAAATAAATCTGTAATAAATAAGCAGGTTTTAATTTTGCTGGAAAAAATAAAAGAAAAAAAGTCTTCTGAACTGTTTGTATACATTTTTGCATGGCCAGCAGGGTTATATTTATTGCTACCAGATGTTTTAAGACACAAAATTCTAAATCCAGCCAAAAACTATAGTATTTGCTGGTGTAACACTTTGATAAGGAATACTAATTTAATATTGTTGGTCTAATTAAAATAGCTATTATCAAGTCAGTTATTGATCAAATAACAAATATTTAACTTTAAGATTTTTACTTAGTAAACATCTGCTATTCACAGGTTATAACAATGGTTAACAGGGAAATAACTTGAAATAATGACTACCTTTATCAATTTTCCTAAATAATCTAGGTATAATTATGAAAAAATACATAAGGTAAATGAAAATAAAATAAAGATTTATAAATAAACTATTTATGTAATTTGAAATCTTGAAGTTATGATATGTATTAACTAATGCAGATTGATAACATGTATGTCATTTCTAAGTTAAAATGAGAAAACCTAAATTGTTGATTATTAATTTGTTTATCTTGACTCCTTAAATTTTACAGAAAAACTAAAATATTTTGATTTATTAATACACACTATAATTATGTTATGGTAAATGTTTCAAAAATTATAACATAGCTCTCATTCATGAAATACTGATATGTAACGATTAAAATTTATTTCCCAGATTTTCAGTACAAATTAAGTTATTTAGTTAAAAATTCTAAGTTATATGCATATAAATATACAAAGTCCTATAAACAAAGTATATCAAATAGTTAAGATGAAGTTTTGTTTTTTATATTTTAGACAGGACTTCACTCTGTTGTCTAGGCTATGGTACAATGGCATTATCATGGCTCACTGCAACCTCAGACTCCTAGGTTCAAGGAATTCTTCTCAGTCTTCCAAGTAACTAGGACTATAGTCATGTGCAACCACATTCAGTTAATTTTTTTATTTTTTATTTTGTAGATATGAGAGGTCTTGGTCTTGCTCTAGATGGTCACTCCCACCTTAACCTCCCATCCCAAAGTCTTAGGATTACATATGTGAGCCACCACATCCAGCTAAGATGTGTTTTTGATGGGAAAAATTATAAGAAAAACATAAAGATGTCCTTTAATGAAAAAGTAACTAATTTTGTCTAAATTCTTAGGTTATTTAAGATCATTTTAAAAAATAAATTTAAGATGAAAAACAAAACAGAAAGGGATGAGAAGGTACTAGAGAAATGTGAAGAAATTTGAGTAAGTATGAGGATGTATTTGAAGTAAGGAAGATTAAGAAAGAAGGGAACAATTGTTAAAGTCATAAAAAAAAAATTGTCCTAAAGTGAAATTACTGGTTATGTTACAAAGAAGAAATACAGGAGGAAACTAAAAGGATTTTGTAGGAAATGTAAGTTTTGTGGAGTTTGTGAAGACTATGAAAGACCTTTTGTGTATAATGATGTTGGCTATGATTAGAACTATTCATAAATCTTTCTGAGGATTAAGCTTTAATGCTGAAAATGCACTAAAATTTCAGTCCCTTCTGTTAGAAAAACAGGTTTATTTGAAGCATTAATCTGCTCTCAGTGAAATTTACAGATTGTATTTAAATTTGGAAATGTATTTCTTTAAATTTTCCGACATATTCGGAACTGCAGCAATTTTTTTGTTTTAGAATTTCCCATTTAATTTCCTTGATTCTGTGATAAAATTCTATTTTCTCTATTTAGTATGGCAGTTTTATTTTTCAAAGTTAAGTTTTCTTCTTGAAGTTTTCAGGTTCATATCTCCAAAATTCCACTCTTGTTGTATATCCTGCATGTGATTTACGGACCATACATCATGGCCTTCTCCCCTAGAGAAGGTACATCATTTTGCCTGACTAAGGTGAAAACTTTCTCTTTTAACTTTTTCATTAGCTCCCATCACATTTTTCTTTAGTTCTAATTCTTATGTTATAGCCTGATACTGAAATGTTCTGTGCTGAAGGCCTAGACAGGCAAAGCTTTTTTTCTAGTATAACTCAATTCCTATAGTCTCATTCATAACAAATGAGTTCAGTTCTCAACTCTGGCTTTTGTTAATGAATTGTTTTATGTAACCAGGAAATTTCTTTCTTTCTGTCTATATTAAGAGTCATGTATTTCCCTCCTCAAGGTCCAACTTTTCTTGTTTACATTCCTCTATAATACAGCATACAAGCATAATCCTGTACACATTTTTCCTGCTTACATTTAAAAAAAATTATTATGGGTACATGATAGTTTAGACCAGTGGTTCTCAACCTTTCTAATACCTCCTAATGTCACAACCCTTTAATACAGTTCCTCATGTTGTGGTGACCCCCAACCATAAAATTATTTTCATTGCTACTTCCTAACTGTAATTTTGCTACCGTTATGAATCATAATGTAAATATCTGATATGCAGGATGTATTTTCATTGTTACAAAGG
Organism: Galagoides demidoff; assembly: GCA_963574575.1. Classification (NCBI taxonomy): domain Eukaryota; kingdom Metazoa; phylum Chordata; class Mammalia; order Primates; family Galagidae; genus Galagoides; species Galagoides demidoff. Next base: position 10,089 of record CAUYQV010046894.1, read on the forward strand.
GGTCGCAACCCACAGGTTGAGAACCCCTGGTTTAGATCTTTGTAGGCTACATGTAATGTTTTTGTACAAGCATATATTCATATAAATGAATATTATATGAATGTTATATGAATATATATATTAATTTATATTCATATAAATGAATCACATAAGAGTAATTGAAGAATCTAAAATTTGATAAAATTTGATAAAGCTTGATAAAACTAAATCTGTTTTAGAAAGAAATTTGTCTTATTCTGTTATCTTTGGTAAAATATAGGCAGACTAGAGAGATATATTGTTGGTTCTAAAGAAAAAAGTATAAGACACCAATTATTAGATTATTGCCCCCTGTGAATTGTTTTTAAGTCTGTATCATTCACCTGTAGTCTGGACTAGATCCAGAGGTATTCTGGTTTCTTCTAATTCAACTTTCTTTCTTGGAATGACTAAGAATAGGAACCATGTTGGTTCCTAAAGCCCTAGAGACTATACCTAAATAAATTTTGAAGAGTCATTCTCATTCTTGATGTGTGGACCACATAGCAAGTTCAACAGACCATGTAGTATCTTAACTGGTCATACTCAAACCATAAACCTGGATAAGAAGTCAATGGCTACAGTGTGAATGACTTTTCCCAAGATTCCAGAACAAGATCCCATCAAATAATTCAAGTCTTTTATGAATGGTATTTTTTCCAATTGGCATGGTAAAGGTGTAATTAAAACTTTACTGTGAGTAGCCCCTGCTGGTAACTTGTCAGAACTGGACATAAGAGATCCTTCATTCTACCACGTGAGTACATTGGGGAACACCTTTAATACAACTATTACTCACTTTCTGCTCTCATTCAACTCAGTGATGAGAGACCAGTGGAAAAAATAACTCTATATTACTATCAGCTAAATAAGGAAATGTGCTATGTCTAATATTACATGCTATACCTGGATAAATTCATCTGGAAAAGAATAGAATCAAAATAAGAAAACAGACCACATAGTTTCAACAAGTCTCATGTAATTTCCCATGGTCATTTGATTTTCTCAATTTGATGCTTGTAATCATACATTCCTACTCAATATCATTCTGCAAACTTAGATTACTGCATTACTACCAATTTTACTTTGTATTTTCTTTTTTAAATGTTGTACCTGTTATTGATAAATTTCTGTGCCAGTACAACTCTTAGCAGAATAATACTGATCCAGAATTTTTAGATGACAGCAATGCCTACATAAGAAGTAAAAGTGAACTTAAAGATAAAACTGTGAAGACTTTTCCTGAGAGCCATTCCCTCCAAATCTCAGTCACTAAAAATGTTTTGAAATGGACTCCTAGTCACTAATTACCCTCTCCAATGTGCAATGGATAAAAAACCTGGGACAATCCAAGAACCGAAGGACTTCACAACTTATCTAGAGTATAATTTATCAGTGAAGCTTTTGGAAAAAAACATCTTGATCAAAAAGTGGAAAATGTGAGAATTGTCAATAATCAAAATGGAGTCATTTATGTTAAAGACCCCGACAAAGAGGTTGGGTGCAATGGCTCACACCTATAGTCCTTCACATTTTGGGAGGCCAAAGTGGGAGGATTAGTAGAGGTAAGGAATACAAGACCACTCTGTACAAAGAAAAACCCCATATCTACTAAAAAATAGAAAAATTAGCTAACTGTCATGGCTTGTGTCCGTATTCCCAGCTACTTGGGAAACTCAGGTAAGAGGATTGCTTGAACTCAGGAGTCTGAGATTTCTGTGAGCTAAAATGATCCTATGGCAGTCTAGCCCAGATGACAGAGTGATAACCTGTCTTAAACAAAACAAAACAACACCAAAAAGCCTCAAACCTTGGCAGATCAAGTCAGGGAAGTCCATGAAAGAAAGGTTTTCTTGCACTGATAACAAGACTATCGTAAACAATTTCACAAAACACAATCTTGCTCCAAGGCCATCACAACCATATATGATAAAACACTATGCAAGGGCATCTGCCCAGCAACTGCCTATCCAAGTCTTGGACTAGCACCACCCTTGCTATTAATCATGACAGCCAAGAATAATTATCTCAAAACAATGATGCAATCCTCCTAATTTTTCCTTCAAATCCCTTTGTCTCGTTTTACCTCCCTGAATACACGCATGTAGTCTACAATGGCAAAGGTTAACCCAAATGTGATGCCCATTACCAAATAAATATTTCCTTTTCAAGATTTTTCCTCTCCATTTGTTGCTTAAATTGGCACATGGCTGTGTACATACCCGTATAGACATATTAAAAATAAAAGACTAATCACATAAAAAGGTGCAGAAGAAAGTATTTGATAATGTCCTTTATGCATAACAATAACCAATAAAAAACTTAGTAAAATAGAAAGAAAAAGGATGGGGCAATCATGATTCTATATGGCAAAAATATAAAAGCATTCATTAAAACTGGTGATTATGCTAAGGATATCACTATTACTAAATCAATTCATTGTATTAAATACTTAGGCCAGTGAAATAGGAAAAGGACAATGGCCCACATAGGTCTCCTTTTTATGTTCTTACTTCCTACAATCAATTTTTATCCGACAGAGGCGTCCTTTAGTTACATCTCACCTGAAACCAATTCAGTTTGACCTCGGTAGTTGTAGCATTAAGATCCAAACCTGTTACAACGGCCTACAAGTAATGACATGGTCTGCTTCTCTTTTCCTCTTGAAAGTTGTTCCTCTGTTCTAGCTACCCTGACCTTGAGACTTGAGTACATATTCTTTTAAAGAGATTCTCAGAGGTGTTTCCTTTGACTGGATGTGGAACCTCTACTCATTTCAGGCATTGCTGGATATCAACCTGCTGGAGGTTTCCTCCTGAAGTCCTGGTAGTTTATAGTCTCCTCCACCCCCAACTAACCTTTGCAAGCCGACACCTGAATGAAAGAGGTTGCTATTAACATTTTGTTACGACCACAGGCAAACCGAGCCTGGTTATTTTCCCTGGGGCACATTATCTACTTTTTTTCCATAATGTAAGAGAAGAGAACTTGTTTGCTTTTTTCATGATGTAATTCTGAAAGGTAGAAGTGCTGGCCAACTAATGTTTGTTAAGTAAAGGAATTACCAACTATCTTTTTTTGGCCATAAAATTATCTTTCTCTCCCCAAAATACCCTGTGATTCTAAAAGTACCCAAATATTCGCTACCAGTTAACTAAGTAGCAGATGGAATTCCTAAAAATTCCTATAACTCGAATTGTCTGTTGTTCAGCAGGCAGGCATTGTTCCTGAGGTATACAATTCCCTTCATTGCTTTTATATAATTCTCTTCAAGTGAAAAGTTTAGAATTTTGACACAATACCAGAGAAGGGGTTGTCTTTTTTCCCCGTATAATCTGTTTTCTTCAAATATTAAAGTTTGTTTTCCTCTCATTTAAAAATTAGGTGGAATGTTGAAAAATGAAACAGAAGCAGGTGTCGGCAGCGAGAATGCACACAGGCTGGCAGATGCAGAACAAATAGACCAACAAAGCATTTGGAGTCTTTACGTTCCTGCCAGTCTGATGCCTTAGCACAGTCTGCAAAGTGCTGTGAGGATTGTCCTTATGTTTATTCATTGAATAAGAAATATTTGCAAATTTCTCTTTTCCCTGTGGATACAAAGTTCTGTGAAATATGATAAAGTAAAAGGAACATTTGAAAGGCAGAATCTGCATACATATTTCCATTACAGGCAGTCGGAATATTTGTGACTTTTCATCATTCAGTCCCTGTATGAATATATATTTAAATATTTACTAGGAGTTATTTTTTGCAAGAAAATAATCAATAGACACCTTTGGGGAATTAGTTATATTTTAAAATGTAATCACTTAAAAAATCAATATTCTAACAATTTAAATCTAACTCCAGATAGATGCATGATAGAAAAAAAAAATCAAAGTTTTATGTGTGGTTTGTACTGCCAAATTGCATGCGCAGTGGATATTAAAATCTTTACTCTAATAAGCATTGGTTATTTATAATCTTTAAGAGAAAATTCTCTGTGGTGTACTTATCCTTTAAGAAATAATGTCTGTTCCTGTGTCATTAACTTTGGCAACACGTGTTCCTTCACAGCTGATGTGCAAATTCCGCTGTTTAGAACAAATGAGGTTGTCTTCACACCTGTAGATTATATTCATTTGTCTTCTTTCTCTCAAAGTCTGGCTCTATTTTACTTCCTGAAACCCAAGAAACGGTGACTATGGCTACTTGCATTGTAGACTAATAAATACAGACATCCATACATGTTATACTCACTGTATCATATACCTTGTTTACTTATAAATATATCAAATATGCACCTATATCAAGATATACACACACATATTCACACATGAACATGCATTGGATGTATACATTTTGATTGCCAATACTATATCAGTTGAGTAATTCATTTAAATATTTCCTTAAAAATAAACACTCAGCTTCAAAAAGCCTTAATCATCACTATTTAAAATAAGGGCCACGTAACGCTTCCTCAAGCTGTGCAGAGGAGGGTGGTACAGTCCTAATGACACTGCTCTCCCGTTGCTGGCATGAGTCTGAGAATTCACCTGTAAGTAGAGTGTTCTAAATTGATTAGCTAACAGCCTGAGTTCAGACAGTGGCTAACACCATAAGTGGAAAATAGTTGAAGTCACTCAGGAATCACTTGTCCAAAGAATTAAAGAATTTTGTGCAGGGCATGGTGGCTCATGCCTGTAATTCTAGCCTTCTGTGAAGGATCACTTGAGATCAGGAATTAAAGACCAGACTAAGCGAGGGTGAGACCTGGTCTCTACTAAACTAAAAAAAAAGTAAATCGAATGTGGCATTCCACACCTGTAGTTCCAGCTTCCGGGAGGCTGAGGCAGGAGTATTACTTAAGTCCAAGCATTTGAGGCTATTATAAGCTTGCTAAGGTTGTGACACTCTAGTTTGGGTAACAAAGCAAGAGTCTGTCACAAAAAAAAAAAAAAGAAAAAAGAAAAAAGGAATAAAGAAAGGAAAGCAATGGAAGATGCTTTCATTTTTTCTGTGGACAGATAACACATTTTTTAGAATACTATCCTCATTTTACCCTTAAATTGTAACAATTATGTTCTACACTTGTCTAGTTCTGTCTCTGTAAATTCATAGAAGATTCGATTCCCTGCAAAGATTTGAATTCATCACAACTCTGTTCCAAATAATCAAAACCCAAGCACAAATGACCAAAAAGTTTCTTAGTAAATCGAGAATTGTAACATCCATTCTACCAGATAAGTCAATTGAACACAATAGACAATTTTTTTCCTTAGGCAAATTGGAGGTGAGATCTTGATATGACTAGGGGATAACTATGCCTGCTTTCTTATGCTTCCTAATCCTTAATTCTGCTACCTCTGAAAATGAAATAATTTATACTTTACATGCATGTGCTGAGTATTCAATGAAATAAAGTATATAAAGTTGTTTTCAGCTCATTCCACACTCACTATGTACTGTAGTATGTTACCATGTTCTTTAAAGCTTAAATACTATGATTTTTATCTTAAATATTTAAATGATTTGAATTTTATTTTATTTAAAATACTTTAGCTTTATTTTAATAACTTCTGTGTTTACTAAACATTGAAATATGAAGGGCATGTGTCTTTAAACTCATGCTCCCAATATCATTAATAGTAGAGAAAGCATAGAATGGAATAGATCTAGGATTGGAATATTATTAATACTATTCTTCCAAATCTTTGAGTTGAGAACTACCTATGTGAGCAGCCCATGTTTTTCCTCTAGTCAGTTCAGTCTTCTCTAAAACAGTCACTTTTTTCCCCGTTTTTCACAATATATATTTACACTTTAGTATTGTCTTAATTACATTAGGAGCCACTAATATGAGTTACCTAAATAGAAATGGGAAATTATACTTAGTGGATGATATCCATTCTTTCGTCTAGTTGTAATGATCCATCTAATTTTAGTTTTCTTATTTATTCCAAGAATTTCTAAGCCCTTTTATACGTATGCATTTGTAGTAGTTTCCTAAGGTAAATTTGGAGCCTGACATCTCTGACACATGACAGATATCTACTTACAGTGCTTGCAAGTTTTCATCTATTTCTTGAAGTTCACTTATTAAGCCAGTTTTCAAAGTTTCCTAAAAGGAAGCTCCAAGCAATTAATTAATTTGCTTCTTTGATTATATTTTTCATTGCATTGCTCCCAGCCAAGAAAGTTGCAAAACAATTTTCATTTACAATTTGCATTATTGGCTTTAAAATATTGCTCTGAGTGATATTTCTATTTATTTATTCCTCAGGATTTTCTCTTACAAGAATCAACAAAATACAGACTCTTTCTCAACTTCAAAGAAATATAATTCATATTTTAAGTAAGAACCTACAAAAATTTCACTTTTTTGAACTTTGGCTAATGATTCAAGTGTCATTACAGTAGCTTCCTCTGAAACGGGAGCAAGCTCTCTCCACCGTTTCTAGTTATTATGAGGTTTATCTATTTTTATTGATTATAATATTATGCATAAAATCCTTTAATGTCTGATTTCTATCCAAGTTTATAAGAGTAAATGTTAATACGTTACTTTTAAAGTGGGAAAATATCTTAAAATAAATAAATAAATAAATAAATAAATAAATAAATAAATATGTACATATTTATATGTATAATTTGCTTGTCTCGTTATGGAGCTTCCTGAATGAGTACTTGAAAGTGAATGTATTTCTTTAGTTGTATAGGTATGTAGGGAGGTCAGTCACCAAACCACTAAGGATGATACAATTGCCAGATGAGAAAGTTACTTCTAAAATGAGAAATGTAAAAAATTGAGAGTAAATTAAAAAATAAACTTTCTGCTTTTTCTATTCTAGGTGACCAGCTCTAGCTGTATAGATGAGTAAGTCAGCTTCATTTCATTCTAAATCCAGGGTTAGCATATGACTTTTCAAAAAGTATTTTCCAATGACTACATAATTATTTGGGGATTGACAAAGAAGCCTAAGATCAACTATCTTGAGAACCTTAATTGATGTTTGCTTCAGAATGTTTGCTTACTTTGTAAAGTTAGGAAATAGGTCGCCACATACTGGTGTGATGCCGTATAAGCAATATTCTGCCGCACAGCCTGGCTGTATTAATACCTCAGATTGACAAAACAGTCTGACTAAAGTGGAGTTGAAATGAAGTTGTATTCTTTGAAACATTATGACTTCCATCATTATAATTAATACACCCCGTCTTTTTGACATATTTAAATGGAATCACTATATTGAAATTCCCTGTATTAAATTAAAATTTGTGAAACAGTGATTATTGAGATATTCTAATGTATATCATTTTCAAGTTTAAACTAGTTGTAGAAAATGCACATTTTTTGACATTTCTTGGTTCTGTGAGTGTAAGTTTATTTTAAGAATTACATCATTACTTGATCTTTTAATAATGGATATGACTTTTTTATGACATTCACTTAATGGTAGAAAGAACAGTCCAGGGAGACTCATTCTCCTTTACTCTTATGTCCGTAACAGATGTTTTGTATGGTTCAAAAAGTTAATGTCTGGTATATACTTGGGAATATTGAGCTTAAATATTTTGGGGGAAATGGAATAAATTTTAGATTGTTTAACTTTACAGAGGCTTATAATCACCTATTATAATAATAAAAAGAGCATATAAAGAATGCTATGCCAATTTGGATCTTTATTCATATATTACAAAATAGAGAAAACTTACTACCTTATTGTGTCTCTAATATCACATTAAAAAGAATGGCACATCCTTTCTTTTAAGAAGCAGACTTCATTAGTGGTTTACCTAAGGTTGTAAATAGAGATAGCTATTGTGTTTACATTCTAAAACACTGAGCATGTTATACCAATGATGAGAATGTTATAGAAACATCTAATTTGTGTAATTACTCAACTTAAATACCCTTCCTGCCTAGATGCTACAAACTGTCCGTTCGTGTACTTTATAACTGTGGAGGGTTTTGTCTGTCTATGAAGAAGATATTGCCTCAAAAGTGTGTGTGTGCGTGAGAGAGAGAGAGTTAATTAATTTGGTTTTCAAATGTTATACCATAAAAAATTTTCTATTTTATAAAATTTGTATTTTATACAGTATACAAATTTCTATTTCATAAATTTGAAACATAATGGTAGGTGTCATTGAGGTGCGACAAGATGTTTTGGTACATGTGTACTTTGTGTCTGATCCAATCACTTAAGGTGCTATCTTCATCACCTTAAATATTTATCATTTCTTTGTCATGTGAACATGAAAAATTCCAGCTATTTTGAAATATGCTATAGTTGAATCTAGTTATTTTACTATATTACACAACATTGGAACTTACTTCTATTTAAGTCCATACCCATTGGCCAAGCTCATGACATATTATTGACCTGTTTGGGTATTCTATTTCTTCATAATTCTATCTTGATAAGTTGTATTTGTCCACAAATGTATTCATTTGTTTTAGGTGTTCTAATATGGTGGCCTATATTAATAATTGTTGATATTAGTCTCTGATGATCTTTTTCACTTCTATATATCTGCTTTTTTCTGTTTCTTTTCCCTTTTTTTAGTTGGTCTGGCTAACAGGTTTCTTTTTTTTTGTTTTGTTTATTTAAAAAAAAAAATGAGTCTTTACGGTGGTGCCCATGACTCAAAAGAGTAGGCCGCTGGTCCCATATACCGGATGTGGTGGGTTCAAACCCAGCCCCAGCCAAAAAAAAAAAAAAATAGAAAGAAAGAAAGAAAATGAGTCTTTATCTCTTTTAGTCTCTTTATGACTTTTAGTCTCTATTTCATTAATTTTTTCTCAACCTTTATTATTTCTTTCCTTCTACTAAATTGGGGCTTGGATTTTCTTGTTTCTTAGCTCTTGAGAGCCAACGTTACCTTCTGTAAGGTTCTGCTACGAAGTCTGCTGCCAGATGAATTGGAACTCCTGTAGTGCTACTGGCATCTTTACCCTTGCTTCTTTCAAAATCTTCCCTTTCTCCTTGACATTGAGAGTTTATTTATAAAACATTATAAAGTAGACATTTGGGTTGAATCTGACCTTCCTCAACCTAGAAATTTGTATCTTTCTGATGATTTGGAAAGTTTTTTGTTATTAGCTGTTTGAATACATTTTCTATTTCCCTTGGCATTCTCGAGTTACACTTAAACCCTAATAATCAGAATATTTGCTCTTTCGATGCTGTTCTGTCTTTCCCTAATCATTTTTTATTCCCTTTTACTTATTTTTCCCTTTTTTATCCTCAAACTATGTTTTCTCAAATAGCCTTTCTTCCAATACACTGATTCTTTTTGTTTGATTGATTCTGCTGCTGCTGTTCTCTCTTTCATGTTTAATTGTGGACATTGTATTTTTTCTGCTCCAAAATTCTTGTTCTTATTATTATTTCAATGTCTCTGTTTCCTCTGTCTAAAAAACTGCTGAATTGTTTCTTTGTGTTTTCCTGAAGTACTCTGAGCTTAAAACAGCTTTTGGAATTCCTTGTTTCAGAGGAATTCTGTTTCCTCTGTTGCTTTAGAATCCATCTCTGGTGCACTCTTTTGTCTAATTGGTGAAGTTATGGTTTTTTGAATGTTCTTAATGCTTGTGCATATGAAATATGCATATTGAAGGATTAGGTAATTATTCCAGTCTTCATAATTTGGCTTTATTTGTAATCATCATTCCACATCTAAGTAGGCTGTTTATTATGTTCTATGAGCCTGTGGTCTTTACCACTGCATCAGAATTAGTATTTCAAGCCAGAATTGCCACAAGTCCACAAATGGTATATTATAGCCTTTATAGCAATAGAGGTTGATTTAAAGCCAGGTTTGCTGTGAGTCTGAAACTGATATGTTGTTTTGACAAAGGTAGATGATGGATGGAGCCTAAAGAGATAGTCCTTCTTGCTGAGTCTGTATGCTTTTGCCCGGGGCCAGCATGTGTCTGGAGGCTCCTCTGTGGTCTCTGGCCTAAGGTCAGGTACAGCAAGGCTCTGTCTGCCTCTGATTATCATGAGTTCCATGATATGGCTTGCCAAGTGCTGAAGTTTATTTGTAGCTCAAGTATTCTGGAAATGATGCAGACAGGAATAAAAGCCCATCCTAACCAAAGCAGCAGGGCTCTAACTGGCACTCGGGACAAACACCACCAGGGTTTCACAGTGTGGCAGGCCCAGCACTTGGTTCCATGGACAAATTCTGTGCTTACTTCTCTTTCCTTCATGTCCAGCAAATTTATTCACTCTCTGCAGCCCAGGTTTGGGGAAAGAATAGTGGGGTTAATTCCTTAGCCACCAAGGTTGACTCTAAGATGGGTCGTACCCAAAGACCATCAGTGTAGCTCAGGTGCATGCCCAGGTCCGTGCTGCTATGGCCTGCCTGTACTTGTTTTCCTCTCTATCCTCAAAGTTGGTTGTATCTCTGTCCACGATGTGCTACTGGAGTTGAGGAAGGGTGACATGGGCAATGCACCTCTATCCTTTCTATGTTCTCAGTGCAACTTTTCTTATTATGTTAAAAAAGGTTTCTTAGTATTATGTTATTAGGTGTCCTTAGCCCTTGAGAAAGTCTTTTCTGACTGGACAGTTGTTTAAATTGATAGTTTTGCGGGACCTCAGTCACTGGAGGTTCTACTCTGTCATCTTGCCTGCTTCCTCTACGCTGCATATTTGCACCATTCTAAAGACTTCTGACAGTTTCCACGTTTGTCCCCTTGCAATATTCTTTCCGAGAAGAATAATACCCACCCATTAGCTATATCACAGAACTCAACAGGTGCTACTGATCACCCCTCCTCACTGATAATTTTGACATTCAGACCCTGTCTCAGCAATCATTAATGACCAAGCTTCTTTTGAGGGTTTATTTTTTTATGACAGAGTCAAGACAAAGTATCACTCATACTGTCTACATAACTCTATGAAAGCCAAATAGTGTAAAAGGATCAATATCCTTCAGAATTCTTGAAAACATTAATCTTCTATCTAGCTTGATTCATGGATTTGTATCCTTTTACTAACATCTGTAGACATTTGAGTTTTTATTCTCTGTTCTACAACATTCCCAAAGGAGATTGTACTGAAATTGTTTTATGACCTCATGTGTTGGGAAAGCTGCCTCTACATGCAGCTCATGCCACCGGGGAATGGCTGTTAAAACTATCTTACTCTTAATTATTTGATTATAAGAAACATGATTTCTATAACTTACAGTCAAGCGTAACATGCTTGATGCACCATAAATGTTTGCAGATTACAAATGCACGTCCACGTCACAAACGCATAATCAAAATGATGCTTCTTTCAGTACAATCATTTATCTGCAGTAAACTAATGAATCATCCTAGATTGCTAACTAAGCCTTCGGAGATGTTGTGTAAATATCTCCGTGTCATCTGCATTCACAATGATGTTACAAACTTCCAAGTAGACTCGGAAAGTATGTCCTTGCTTATAAAACACAGTTATTTGGAAGGATATGAAACTTGAGATTTTTGTACTATTTATAATAAAATCAAAATAAAGAACTGAGTTTTTTTAAATTGAATGTGCTTAGTAAATCTATTCAAATGAGATTGAGTATTTTCAATAAATGTAATGAATTATAAAGAAAAGTCATATTTCCTCTTGCACTCATGCATCTTAAAATTTAAAGCAAAATTATGTAAACAAAGTACACAAGTTAACATTTTGAAGGGATTACTATATCTACATAGGATGGCTATGTAGCTCTTCATTATATTGAGAACTCCATATGCAAAATAGAATAGCATGATATATAATGTTAAACATGCAAAAAAAATGTGCTTTACTAATTATCAATAGAATGCATTAGGCTGGGAAACAATGTATTAATAAATAAAATTCTTTGTACTTATGTATAAAATTATGATTGTGTAAAGCTACCCTAAGGTGAAACATCTAATATTTTGCTTGTTTTTGATTGGTTTGGTTAACATCAAATTATCAAATTGGAATAGTTCTTTATATATTCTGAATACAATCATTTATTGTATACATGATTTTTTCTTCCAATATATGGCTTATTTTTAAATGTGTACAATGCCTTTTAAAGTACAAGAAGTTTTTAGTTTTGATAAGGTTTAATTTGGTTTTAATTTTCCATTTCCCTTTTTCCTTCCCTTCCCTCTTCCCTTCCCTTCCCTTCCTGTCCCCTTTCCCATTTCCACTTACCCCTTTCCTTCCCTTCCCTTCCGTTTCCCCTTACCCCTTTCCCCTTACCCCTTCTCCTTCCCTTCCCTTCCCTTCCCTTTTCTCTTCCCTTTCCTTCCCTTCCTTTCCCCTTCCCTTCCCTTTCCCCTTACTCCTTCCCTTCCCCTTCCCTTCTCCTTTCCCTTCCCTTTCCCCTTACCCCTTTCCTTCCCTTCCCTTTCCTCTTCCATTTCCCTTCCCTTCCCTTCCCTTCCCCTTCCCTTTCCCTTTCCCTCTTCTTTCCTTTTCTTTTCAGAATCAGGCTTTTGGTGTTTTATCTGAGAACTGTTTCTAACTCATAGTCATGAAGATTTTCTTCTACATAGTTTTTAGGTATCTTATACTTAGAGCTTATATTTAGGTTTGTGAATCTTTTTGAGTGAATTTTTATTTAGGACAAGAGGTGTCTAAATTCATTTCCTTTTCATGTGAATATACAATTGTCCTAGCAATATTTTTTAAATATTATCTTTTCCCCATTAGTCTACACCTGTGACTAATTTATATGACCAAAAATGTGAAGTTTATTTGATTTGTTGCCAACTCATACAAACTTTAGCTTCAACTTGCAATATCTACCAAAACATTTACTGGTGTGTTGAATGTGTTGAATTTAGTATCAAGTTTTTCCCAAATTGCTATCTTGAGAATATTGGCTTTCCTAGCCCATACATTTGAAGTAAATATTCTCTATTCATTTAGGTCTTGTTTAATTCAGAAATCAGGTTTACATTTACTTTGTTAAATTAATAATTTTGGTGTTAGTATACATAGATTTTTAAATTATTTCACCTTTTGATTTAAATGATTGTGAATTTAAATGATTCTTTAAATGGAAAATAACCAAAATAGGAACAGAGTTATATAAATAAGTATGCACCCTTCTAAGTCTAATATCTATGCTTTATTGTTTTGATTAAAACAGTTCAACTTCTAATAGTTAATGCGAGCCAAGGCAGTTAATCATTAAAATGCCTGAGCAGGTATTGTAGATATTCCTCCACTCTATGCCGTGTCGAATTAGGGTTTTCCCTTCCCTTAGAGACAAATTAAAACACTAAGATAGCATAGGAGTAAATAAATATAAATTTTAGCAGTTGTTAAGTGGAATTAACCAAAATGAAATGCTACACTTCTTATTTAATTATACTATGTGATAAAGTATGGTGATCAGTATAATGCTTGTTAATGTCTTATACTTCCTAAAATTACATAACATATTAGAAATATAAAATTTATACAAACTCAATCTTAAATACATTTATGTATTTCCATGTTTTTTCAAACCTCAGTATGAGCTAACTTTATCTTTGTTTCATAGTTTCAATGTAAAAATATTCTATATTTTAAATTGGCTACAATTTTAATTTCTTGATTTATGTATTAATAAAGACTTTATTGTGATTCATTATCCTAAGTTAATATTTGTTCTAACAGTATGTAGTTATACTTCATAAAATTTTTATTGATAAAATTGCATATTTAAGAATGTTTATCTGGTGTTAAATGGCAGGAACATGTCTTAAACTATTAAATTAAAATTTAAAATGAGCAATATATTTCCTATGTAGATAATTAGTCTCTTTGGGACATTTAGTCAAAAGTAGGTCATATTTTTATTGTACTATACATTCCGGAGTACTGTATATGTATATTTGCATAGTATAATAGTTGATTTTCATCTACCCAATTATGTTTTTAAAATTTATTTACATTGACTTTTCAATATAAGTTGAAAAATTAATACATTAAGATTTCTTTTCTTCTTCTGTTTTTTGTTTTATATTTATTAAAGATTTTTTTATTCCATAATATCACAAGACAAAGAAGATAAAATATATAAGTTTTTATATTTATATATTTATAAAATATATAAATTTTTTCTTATAGCAGTTGTGTTTATTTTGATTCTTTTAAAAAATACAAACACAATTTTAATCCATATATTTTTAGAGTATAACTATATTTTCCTTTTATAACATACTCTAACTCTTCAATAACTATGACCTGTAATAATAGCATTGTAACTGTTGTAACTGTAACTAAACATAGAAATAAGATGATTTATAATATTATTAACATGTACCCTATTGTCAAGTAAAGCAATTATCTATAAGTTAGATTTAATTTCTTTGTTTTCTGTGGTACAAATGAAGCAGAAACACCACTAAGATCATTTTGTCTGTGAAAGACTGTCCAACTGCTAAGTGTAAAGTAGCTCAAGGTCTTCATTGCTTAAGATCCTTGGGGTTTACGTTTTGAGATGCTTTTGAGCATCAGCTATTAACAAAGAGACCACCTAGACAATGGCTGAACAAGATGGTAGTAAAAGGATTTGCCCATTTCCACACAACCCAAAGACCTGCTTAATGAGGGATATTTGCTCTGAGAAATCTTCACTGGACTGGCTCAGGATCTGCCAGGTCAGAGTCATGGTCTGAGCATTTACTTTGACCAAAAATATTTCTCTTTCTTTCACAAGTATTATTACCTCATATATTTTGGAACTTTGTTTTTTACAGATTCATTGGAAGGGATAATACACAAATAAAAATTGTGTATATTTAAAGTGTACCACACAATTATTTGGTACCTATGTACATTGTATTGTGATTACCACAATCAAATTGATCAACACATTCATCATCTTACAAGATTACCCCATGTATATGTGTGTGTGGGGACACGTGGAAAGTTAACATCTACTCTATTAGTAAACTTCAAGTATAAAACACAGTACTATTGCCTATAGTCACCATGATGTACAATAGATCTCTAGTACTTATTCAACTTATAACCGAAATTTTGTAACCGCCCTATTTTCCTCATCCCCCAGGCCCTGGCAACCATTGATCTACTCTCTAATTCTATGAGTTTGATTTTATTGCAGTCTTCATAAAATGCAATCACACAGTATTTGTCTGTGTCTGGCTTGCTTCACTTAGCATACTGTTACTTAGGTTCATCTAGGACAGGATTTCTTTCTTTTTATGGATGGATATTATTCCATTGCATATGAATATAAATATGTATATACACAATGGAATATGTGCACATTATGTATCCCCATATTGTGTGACTATCACAAATAATGTTGTAATGAACATGGAAGTGCAGAAATCTCTTGGAGATACTAATTTTACTTCTATTGTGAGATTTCTGGATTGCATAGTAGTTCTATTTTTAATTTTTTGCAGAGCCTCCAATAGTGTTTTCTGTAATTGCTACAACAATTTATATTACCACTTACATTGTACAAGAGTTTTCTTTTTTCCATATATCTGCCAGCACTTATCATCTCTTCTTTTGGAACACAGCCATCCTAACCGTTGTGAGATGATTATCTCATTGTCGTTTGCTTGCATTTCCTCAATGATTAGTAACTTTCTTTTATTTCAGAATATTGGCCGGTACATGTGTTTTGTTTATATACTTTGTTTTTTGCCCAAATTGGGTCAAGGTTATAGGCATGACCCCACGCAGACAGTGTGCACCATACCAAATAGGTAGGAATTCACCCACTCACACTTTTCCCTCTTCCCAACTTGATTTTCACTAAGATTTACTTTCATATGTGCACTTAAGTGTTGGTGTAGTAATTTCAACCTGGTATTGAGTACATATATTATTTTCTCTATTCTTATGAGGTTTCATTTAGAAGAATGATTCAAGTTGTCACATACTCGATCACCATTTTTCTTTATGGCTGAGTAATATTCCACAGTACACATATACATATCTTAATCCATTCATGCATTGTTAGGCACTTGGATTGTGTCCACATCTTTGCAATTGTGAATTGTGGTGCTATAAACATTTGTGTGCAAATGTCCTTTTTAATATAATTACTTTTTTTTTCCCTTTAGGTATATAGTCAGCAGTGGGATTGCTGGGTCAACTGGGAAGTCTTTGAGGTATCTCCATACAGTTTTCCATACAGGTTGCATTAGTTTATATGCCCACTAGCAATGAATAATACTTCCTTTCTCTCTGCATCCACATTGATATCTGCTGTTTTGAGACTTATCTATATAACCCATTCTCATTGGAGTTAGGTGATAACTTATTGTGGTTCTGATTTGCATTTCCCTAATGATTAGAGATGGTAACATTTTTTTATAAGTTTCTTGACCTTAATATATCTTTATTTGAAGATTTTCTGTTTGTGTCTTTCAAAGTGAGCAAAAGACATGATGATTAGTAATATTGAACACTTTTTATATGCCTGTGAGCTATTTGCATGTATTATTTGGAAAAACGCCCATTCAGGTCTTTTATCTATTTTAAAATATTTTCTGATTTTTTTTTTCTATTTAGTTGAATGAATTCTTTATGTATGTTGGATATAAATCTATTACTAGATATATGTTTATGTTTTCTTTTTCTGTGTGTAAACTTTTTAATTTGATGTAATCTCATATATCTAACTTTGGTTTTGTTGTCTGTGCCCTTGAGGTGATATCCAAAACATCATTGCCAAGGTCCACATCAAGGAGTGTTTTCCCCAATGTTTTCTTATAGGAGATTTTGTGGGTTTAGATCTTCAATATGTTTTAAGTCTTAAACACATCTTTTAGTTGATTTTTGTATATGGTATAAAATAAATGTTTGACTTTATTATTTTTTATGATAATACAATTTTTATTTATAAAATAAAATTTATTTTTTGTACGAACTGGGTCAATCCCCACCCAGCCAGTGTGCACCTACCCAATAGGTAGAAGTTTACCTACCACCCATTTTTCCCTTCCCCTTCCCATTTTTCCAAACATAATTTATTTTAAAAGACTATCTTTTGTATAATTTTGGTGTCATTGTTAAAGATTGACCTATATGCATGGCTTTATTACTGGGTTCTTGATTCTGTTCCACTTGTTTTGGGGACTTTTTTTTTTTTTTTTTGCAGTTTTTGGCTAGAGCTGTGTTTGAACCCACCTCCTTTGGCACATGGGGCCAGCGCCTTACTCCTTTGAGCCACAGGCACCACCCTGTTGGTTTGTTGTTTTGAGACAGATTCTCACACTATTGCCTTGGGTAGAGTGCTATGGCATCATAGCTCACAGCAACCTCAACCTCTTGGGCTCAGGTGATCCACTTGCCTCAACCTCCCAAGTAGCTAGGACTATAGGTACCTGCCACTATGCCTGGCAAATTTTTCTATTTTTTAGTAGAGACCAACCAGGTCTGGTTTTTGCTCAGCCACTTCTCAAACTCCTGAGCTCAGGCAGTCCACCCACCTGGGCTTCCTACAGTGCTAGGATTACAGTTGTGAACCATTTTACCTAGCCCTTTTTCTTACTCTAATTCCATATCAGTGTCTGTTTCTTGGAGAACCTTCATTTCTTCAGTTGAATCAGAAGGAAATTGTAAGAAAACTAATGATAGAAATATTTCAGGAATTATCACACAGGATGGTTCCCGTTGACAGATGATGCAGGAGTGGAAAAAGGAAAGACTGTCAGAGAGTTCAATGACCAGCAGGACAGGTGCTTCTTTGAATGCCCTTCCTGCCTGGACACACAGCTCTTAGCTTAAATTGATCCCTATTCCACAAGAACAATATAAATAATTGTGAATGAGCACCCAACAACTAAGGGTTATAGAGAAGACATAAATTTAAATCCATTTACAACCACTTTGATATTGAGATAAACACACCAAATATCTGAATTTTTTAGAGCAAAGGTAATAAAGTCACTCTTAGTTTTTTGCTTCTTATGCTTTTACATCCAAATTTAGACTATGTTACCCTTTTAAAATATCTGACAATAATTTCACTTATTTTGACCAGCAAACTACTGAATATTAAACATGATATTTGTAAATTAGCTAAAGCTAGCAGTCATTTAGCATCAGAGATATTTTTCCCTGTCTACATGAATCTCCCTTGTGATTTTGAGACTCTCTGAAATGCAGCGCCATCCATACTAAAAAATAGAATCATTTTCTGGAATGAAAAGTGCATTGCTCATGTATTGAGGACCATTCATCATTACACAATTAACCTTGGAAACCCCAAAAAACAAAAGTGAGGACTATAGTTCATGTTTGAGTTGTAGGAACTAGAAATACTGATAAAATAGTAGTAACTGATTTTAAAAAAAAAATGAGGTGAATTAAGAACCTGAAAAGAAACGTGGAAATAACTAACTGGACTTAAAGTTCTCAAGATAGGGGTATAAATAATACTGTGAGTATAGATTTTAGTTGACATACTGTGACTAAAACTTAGTAAGTAACTTGGGTACAGAATAAAATGTATTATTTGGGAGTAAGGTATATAGTAAGGTAAAAATAAAGATGGAATAACAAAACAAAGAAGTAATAGCCTAGACATATTTTAAAATAGGAGGGAAACAAAATAAAACAAAACAAAAAAGTCAAATTTTCCTCCATTGTGATATTTTTATAAGTTTACGGCTCTGCGCCTGTGGCTCAATCGGCTAAGACGCCAGCCACGTACAACTAAGGTGGCGGGTTCGAATCCCCAGCCCGGGCCCACCAAACAACAATGATGGCTGCAACCAAAAAATGGCCGGGCGTTGTGGCGGGCGCCTGTGGTCCCAGCTACTTGGGAGGCGGGGGCAGGAGACTCGTTTGAGCCCAGGAGTTGGAAGTTGCCTTGAGCTGTGATGCCATGGCACTCTACCCAGGGGGATAGCTTGAGGCTCCGTCTCAAAAAAAAAAAAAAAAAGTTGAAAAATAAGTTTACTACTAACTAATATTTCAATTGTAGAATACTCAGTATAAGTTCTGTTTTAGGGTAAGTATATTTATATAAAAATGCAAGATCAAACAACAGTTCTGATGTAGGAAACTGCAGTATTATTCAGAAGATCTCTTGAAGGTAATTGATGAGAGCATCTACACTAAACAAGAGATTTTCAATGTAGATTAAATAGTCTCCTACTGGAAGAAGATACCATCTAGGAATGCCATAGCTAGAGAGAAGAAGTCAAAGGCTAGATCCATAGCTGAAGAAAACCCAAAGATCTAATGTAGCTTGAGACTTTCAGTTGAAGCCAATGTTTATTTACCACCCCCAAATCATTGGGCCTTAAGAATTAAGACAAAACTATCCTGCTTTCTGCTTTACAAATAGAACAATGAAGCCTGAATAATAGCACCGTGGTTTTCAGTGTGGTTTACTGAATATTTTAAGTTCAGCGTTGAAACCTACTGCTTAGATAAAAATATTATTCTCAAAATGTTACCCCTCATTGACAATAAACCAAGATCTATTTTGGAGATGTACAAGGAGATTAAGAATGTTTCCATGCCTTCTAAGAAAACATCCTTTCTGAAGGTCCATGAATCAAGGAATAATTTTGACTCTTAAGCTTTACTAAGAAATACATTTTGTTCCCTTCTCTCAGCATACACACCAGCATCTGCAGCTTTGAGACTTTGTGATGCGGGTTATTCTCACTGGGGTTATGTGATATCTCAGGGTGGTTTTGATATCATTTCTATGATTAACAGGGAAGACTTTTATACTGCTAGCGGGACTGCAAACTAATATAATTTTCTTGGAAAGAAGTATGGAGAATCCTCAAAGAACTCAAATTAGGCCTCCCATTTGATCCTGCAATCCCATTACTAAGTATCTACCCAGAAGAAAAAAAAATGTTTTTTCATAAGGACATTTGCACTAGACTGTTCATTGCAGCTTGATTTATAATCGCCAAAATGTGGAAATACCCTAAATGCCCATTAATCCAGGAATGGATTAAGAAGCTGTGATATATGTATGACATGGAATACCATTCCACTGTTTAAAAATATAGAGGGGGAATTTACATCTTTTGTATTAACCTGGATAGAGCTGGAACACATTTTGCTTCATAAATCATCCCAGGAATGGAGAAGCAAGAATCCAATGTATTCTATGATAATATGAAGGGAGTAGATGATCTAATACAGAGTGGGGGTGGTGGAATGAGGGATCAGGGGAGAGGAGATGGGGAGGGGATGAGGGTCATGGTGTATGGCACACCTCTGGGGGTGGAATACAATTACAAGAAAAACTTTACCTAACAAATGCAATCAGGGAATTGGTATTCTCAATGAATCCCAAACAACTGAAAAAAAGAAGAAAGAAAGAAAGAAAGAAAGAAAGAAAGAAAGAAAGAAAGAAAGAAAGAAAGAAAGAAAGAAAGAAAGAAAGAAAGAAAAGAAATACATTTTGTAATTCTATGGTTCCCCTAGATCAGTGGTTCTTACCTGTGGGTCGTGACCCCTTTGTAACAATGAAAATACATCCTACATATCATATATTTACATCAAAATTCATAGCAGTAGCAAAATTACAGTTATGAAGTAGCAATGAAAATAATTTTATGGTTGGGTTCACCATAACATGAGGAACTGTATTAAAGGGTTGCGGCAGTAGGAGGCATTAGGAAGGTTGAGAACCACAGCCCTAGATAATGATTTCTCTGATGAATCTTGGTAAAGGCTATTGAAAACTTTCTGCAATGTATTCATCATTTCAGATGTCATTAAGACCATTTATGATTCATGGGAGAAGGCAAATTATCAGCATTAACAGGAGTTTGGAACAAATTGATTTCACCCTTCATTGATGACTATGAGAGGTTCAAGTCTTCTGTGGAGAAATTAACTGCAGATGTAGTGGAAATAGCAAGAGAACTGGAGGTCAGAGTGGAATATGATGATGTGACTGAATTGCTGCTATTTTAGGATAAACTTCAATGGATAAGGAATTGAATTTTTTAGACAAGCAGAGGAAGTGTTTCTTCAAGATGGAATCTTCTCCTGATGAAGATGCTGTGGACATCATTGAAATGACAACAAAAGATTAAAAAAATTATGACCTTAGTCAGTAACGCAGAGGCAAGTTTTGGGATGAAGTCTATTGTAGATAAAATGCTATTAAATAGCATCGCATGCTACAGAGAAATATTTCATGAAAGAAAGAATCGATGATATGGCAAACTTTACCATCACCTTATTTTAGGAAACTGCCACAGCCATCTCAACCTTTTTTTTTTTGAGACGGAGCCTCAAGCTGTCCCCCTGGGTAGAGTGCCATGGCATCACAGCTCATAGCAACCTCCAACTCCTGGGGAGCGAGTCTCCTGCCTCCGCCTCCCAAGTAGCTGGGACCACAGGCACCCGCCACAACGCCCGGCCAAGCCATCTCAACCTTTAGCAACCACCACCTTTATTATTAGCAGCCATCAACATCAAAGAAATAACCCTCACCAGCTAAAAGATTAAAACATTCTGAAGACTCATATGACCACCGGTATTTTTTAGTCATGAAATGTTTTTAAATTAAGGGGTGTATTTGTTAAACTATGCTTAATAAATTATGGTATTATATAAACAAGTTTTATTTGCACTGGGAAACAAACAAAAATCATGATTCATTTGACTGTGATATTTATTGTATTGTGGTGGTCAAAAATTGAATACAAAATATATCCTACTTATATTTGTAGTTGTATTCCAGTATTCTTTTCCTCATTTTCATATTCCTATGTAGTATCAGCGATTTTGCATAATAAATGTGCCTAAAGACTAATACTTGAATTGTGTTTTTTTCAAAACAGTCTAATTGCACAACAATTACAAATACAGAAAACTCTGCCAAATTTTATTCATAAGTATTTTTATAGGAAAATTAGTACAAGCTGTAAATAAGATAAGTGGCTATCAATCTATTTATCTCTATTTATGGCAGAAAATGGTCTCCAATCTATTGACATTTCAATGTCTCAGATTCCAAGTGTTTCTGGAAGCTTGAAAGCAAAGCAGTGCATTATTTACATTCATAATTTGCTTGCTTTTGAGCA
Source organism: Galagoides demidoff (assembly GCA_963574575.1). Classification (NCBI taxonomy): domain Eukaryota; kingdom Metazoa; phylum Chordata; class Mammalia; order Primates; family Galagidae; genus Galagoides; species Galagoides demidoff. Next base: position 32,113 of record CAUYQV010046894.1, read on the forward strand.
AAATGACATCTGTGCAATTTTTTCTTTCCAAAAGACATTAATTTTACATAGCCTGAATTTGGAGATGAAAAATCTAATGCAGAATATCATTACTATACTTTCATATGAAAAATACTGAAGTTAATATATATTTATTTATTTTCCAGTAGACACATCACTAAGAAGCATACATCAAGGTTTATACTACAAATACATGTCAGTTTTATAATCAACTTTCTTAAAGCATTTTTTGATTTTTGGTTTAAAATGGTATAATTCCTTGTTTATTGGTATTCAATTCTATGAATTTGAACACATGAAGAGAGATATGTGTCTATCACCCTGACCAGGATAAAATTTCTTTACCTAAAATACTCACTCATGCTGTCCCTCTGTAGTTAAAGCATCCCGTCATCCCCAATGCTGGCAACACTGGTCCATTCTCCTTCTCTATAAAATTGCCTTTTCTAGAAATTCTTAAAATTGGAATCATATTGCATTTAACTTTTTGAGATTGGCTTCTTTAATTTAACATTATGTAATTTGTAGTCACTCGGGTCAATGGCTAGGCCAAAATTCTGCCTCTTCTTACTACCGCATAGCATTCCCTATAACGGATATTTTAGGGTTTCATTGTTCATTCTCTTTGTGAAAAACAATTAGCCAATCTCTAGTTTGGGGGGAGTAGATAATGATTTTGTAAACATTTCATGTACAGGTTTTTCTGTGATATAATTTTTGTTTCTTTCAGTGGAATTTCTGAGTCATGTGGATAGTACATGCTCGAATTAATAAGAAACTCCCCAACTGATTTACAAATGGCTGTTCTGTTTTCCATTCTCAACAACAACGTCTGAGATACAGTTGCTTTGAATTCTTTCCATTATTGGTAACGTTTTGTATTGTCAGGTTCATTTTGTTTTGTCTTAACCATTCTAACAGGTACATAATAATATGTTTATATCTGTGAGTTATTCAAAACCAGAAAGCTAAGTGATGCATTCTTCTGTGAACAAAATGAAAAACCCCTGAACTGTTATATACAATAGGTACATTTTTTCATGTGCTTATTATAAATGTTAATATTTTAAATTACATTAATGGAAAGCATGTTATTTATCCTAATACAAGATTTAAATTAGACATGCCATTTCAAATGAGCTTAGACATACTTTATTTTAATGATTAAAATAATGCATAAGTTGAAATTTTCAGACTGTTAAGTTTTTGTATTACTTCTTTAGATAAATGGAAAACTGATCATTCTTTTCACATACTGAACAAGTTCTAAGTTATTCTTTGTCCAATTTTTTCCTCTCACATACCAAATCAGGGTAGAAAAATCAAATCAAACAATCATTTGTTTCATGGATAAGGTTTACATTCAGATTTCTTTTGTGTAAAAATATCACAAAATATGCCTCAGGGTACTTATTTTGATAATAATGAAATGTGGTTTTGGAAAAAAGGGCTTTTATGCATTAACTATTCTTTTCCTATATAGCAATAGTTTTTTAAGGAGAGTATTATTAAATAGTGGCTAAGACAGAGAAATTATGTCAGCACGGCTCTATGGTGTTACAAATATTTAACTCTAAAAATAACGTAACCTCTCAGCTTTAGGGTTTTTTTCCCTATAAAATGGGGATCATTATTGTATATGTCTTATGAAGTTTTCTGAAACGTGGATAGATGGCAAACAACAGTATATGAAAAAGGGGTGATTTATTGGTGTAAAAATCTGGTTGTGTTACAAACGAGACTTCGAAGAAAACTTTATGAATAGATAAGAAAGCTAAAGAATTAGTGTATCAGCCCTGAATTTTGTATCTGTTTGTAGGCAGTTTTATTTTTCTTCAGCAATCATAACACTACTTGATTCAAAATGTATAATAAAATATGAAAACCATTGCTTTTCGTGGTTGTTCTCTGTCTTTGGTTATTAATGTGACACTTTTGAATGATCCGAAGTAGCAGCCTTAAAATTAACAGAAAAAATATACTGCACATTCCATTCAGTGCTAAAATATGATTTCTGGAAGCTCTTGATGTTCTTTCCAATAGTATTTAGATTATGTTTGCCTGATGAGAAAAACAACCAGTCACTTCATTCAACAATCTCGTTATCAGACATCCTAGAGGGAAAGAAAAATTAGGAAACTGTATTCATAAATGTTCTCTTTCAAAATTTTGTTTTGCTAAGAAAAGTAGGTATTTTGAATTTTAAGAACACATTCAATCTCTGAGAACTATTATTTTCATAAACTTAGGATAAATTGCTATTTAATATAGTATTTGTAATGAGGAATAATCTTTTGTTTAGTTTTAAAGCCAATTTTTCATCTCACCCCAGGTCATATTTTCATCAGATACTATGTTGATCACATTGGCTTTATAATGCCAGCGAGTTCTCCTGGAATGCTGTAAAACTAATGATTAAGAGACGGCACTCCAGAGCTTTGGGCCAATGTTCGTATGTGTCATCCTATTCTAAATAAGTGAGTTTCAAAAGATTGCTCAAATTCTCTGAGATCTTTTAAGGACATTACAGAACTAATACTTGGCTATCTCTTAGTACAGGGTAAGGAGAGAATGTTTCTGCTTTGTATCTTCTTGGGACTCCTTGGTTGCTTAGATAGTTTTTACTTCAATCAAAAGACCTATTGTATTTATTCTCATTATTATTCCTCTTATTCTTCTTATTATTTGCTTTTGGATGTCTCTTTTCCCACTTCAGTGCTGCAATTACTTGGGCCGAGCTCACGGTGAGAGTCTGCTGGATTCCATCCCAATGGTTCTTTTTGCACCTCTAGTTAAGTGATTACCACAATTTTTTCCCATTAGGGACCACTTTGTGCTCATTCCTCTCTTCTTAGCTGTAAGACATTTGTCTGAAGTCATGGCCAAACCTCAGGGGTGTTATTATTTTGTCCCGCAAGGCAGCATTTTACATACGCCCTACTTCTTTCTATTTTCTTTTACATGAACATTCTCTTGCTTGGGGACTTGCATCCAGTTCTATCAAGAGTCTCTCAGGTAAATTGGAAGCCTTTCTAGAAACTATACATTTTATAAATGAAATATGCACTGGCTTGGTATTTATTATTCCATCATGAAAACATCTTTAGTGATGAATTCTACCCTTCAGCATCTGTGATTAATGAAACTGCATGCTTCTCACAATGGGTGAGTGAGCTTTAGTACAACCTTTCCAAAGAAGCATGAACATAAGACGTTGCTTTCTTTGGGAAGCTCTGACTGAGATTCTTGTGCTCTGCACACATCCCAGCCTGTAGTATATTAGATGTAAAAGTAGGAATGGCAGCACAAACAGATGGATGCCTAACATGTTCTGGCCCAGGCCTTGGACATAGGACACAAAGAGTATTAGTTTGCTATATTTGCATGCAACTCCTGACTTATTCCAGGCAGTAATTCTGATAGTTTCAAAAAAAAAAAAAATGAGCACAAGATGAAGAGGAAATTATGCAACTGATTACCTACCCTGGAGAGTCAGCTGATCTTTTTAACACATTTGTGAGCATCTCCACTGTCTGTCACACGTATCTGTTCAAATTTCTGTGCGGATCTCAACCAAAGATGAGGTATGAGCTAGCTTGTCCATTTAGGAACTCACTTCATTTATTGCCAAGAGCATTCCCTGGCTGAGAAATTAAATTCTTCCCGGTGGTTTGTATTCTTAATTTTTAACAGAAACAAGTGTCAGACTTCTCTAGATTAAGGAAAATATCTTCAATACAAAAATCTATACATTTCTAAACATTCTATGTAGTTAGATATGACCTAAAAGTAATTTACCCATCACTCAAGAACAAAGGATATTCTATCTAGGAATAAATATAACCGACAAACAGCAATTTGTTTGTGCCTAAAGTATTCAAAGCCTTTTATTTTCAAAAGCAGTATAAAATAGCCATGCACAAAACAACTAAAGAAATAACAAATGGTATTAAAAATGAGTGAATATCACCAGGAAGAGGAAAATATGTATAATTCTGAACAAGAAAATTAACTCAGAAAAAATCAGAAATCAGAAATCAAGTGATTTCTGAGTAAAGACCTTTCCTTAAGGGCCTTAATATGCTTTCTGCACTTGTCACTGTTCTACTTTTTTGATTGTGAAGCATACATTTGAATTTCATATTGGTTGACATGAAACTACAATATATATCCATATATAAAATTAATATTTATACTGATTCTCCTATTCTATTCTTTTCTCATATTCTACTTATTTTTATTCTTTCATTCATATCCTCATTTTAACTTAAGTAATTCCTTTTATTTGAAAAATCATCCTTTACTGATGTCCTCTTAATGTGTATGTCCTCATATTTATTACAGGGTATTGAGCCATATAAGTTCTATAGAAGGAAACTCACAACACTTGCTACTTTTTTTTTTTTTTTTTTTGAGACAGAGTCTCACTATGTCACCCTGGGTAGAGTGCTGTGATGTCACAGCTCACAGCAACCTCAAACTCCTAGGCTCAGGCGAATCTCTTGCCTCAGCCTCCCAAGTAGCTGGTACTACAGGTGCCTGCCACAACGCCCAGCTATTTTTTGTTGCAGTTGTCGTTGTTGTTCAGCTGGCTCAAGCTGGGTTCAAACCTGCCAGTCTCAGTGTACGTGGCCAGCGCCGTAACCACTGTGCTAAGGGCGCAGAGTTAACACTTGCTACATGTTAATGAAACAGCACAGTTAGGTGTTGCCTCCATTAAGCATTGAAATCCTAACAAGCTGTTGTGGATTTTCTACTCATTTTGCTATTACTGATTCCTAACAAGTACTCTATAATTCTTCAACAATCCTAATCAAGTTCTTACTTACAACTGAATTTTCCTCCTTTGTAATTCTGACAACAGAGTGACATTTCAGATTTAAAAAGCTTCAACTCAAACATCACCACAATACTCAAGAATAGACTTTATCCAAATATAATCTGCTGTTTTCTTAGGTACCAAATTCTGTAATGGTACTTTTAACTTTCTGGTTATAAAATAATTTGAAACCAGTTTTGATTTTTCCCTGTACTGCTGCTCCTTACTATTTCCAGTTAACTAATATACCTTGCAATTTCTATTTAATAACTGTAGAGTTGCTTCTGGTTTTAATTACTCAAACTTCCTTAAGCCCAGCTGTTAGATTACTTTATTTTAGCCATGTTCATTAGGAATAAAATGGCATGTGCCATGAACAATAACAACATATTGCTACTTACAATTCTTTGTTCTCCTTTCTCTGATTTTAAGGCAAGGTATTTTTTCTCTAAGTTCATATTTCTCTTTAGTGTATAAGACTTATGTGGAATATAACATACTGATGTTACCTTTCTTTAAACAAAGCAGCAGTAGCTGGTATTTAATATGATAATACGTAAAAAGGGCCTGTGTTGGAGTTATTTCTCAATACATACAGAAAATAAGAGGGTGTTGTAATATATAGTCACTCCATCAATAAGCCTCCGCTCTTTCTTATAAGAATGTATCATTCACCAAGTCAAAGGGGGACCTAGATAGAAGGGTTTTTTATTTTTACTTACATTTTCTTAGAAATAATCAGAGTACTGAGGTTCTTTACAAGACATAATATCAGAAAACTATTTAGAAAAAAATATATAGTGTATATATATGTATTGTACAACATAATGCTTTCAGCTACATGGTGGGGAGACTAAATCAAAATAATAAATGTATCTATTATCCCATATTCTTATGTGATGAGAACATTTCAAATCACCCTATTACACAATAGATCTTCTGAAATGAGTTCTGCCTAACCCAAACTTGTTATCTTTTGATCAACATCTTTCCCTACCAGCCCCCAACCTTTGGTAACACTATTCTCCTCTGTGCCTCCGTAAGGATGACTCTTCTAGACTCTGCATATGAATGAGGCCACCCTGAATTTGTCTTTCTGTGTCTGGCTTATTTCATTAATTATACTGTTTCCCGGTTACATCAGCATTGTTGCCAATGACAGGATTTCCTTCTCTTTTAAGCCAGGATTTTCTTTTTATACATCATTCAAGTAATTAAGTATTTGCAAATTAAAGTTATTCATATATATAATACTCAGATACTCAAGAGGCTGAAGCAAGAGGAATTCTCAAGACCCAGAGTTGGAGTGGATGCTGCTCAGCCTATACCCACCTTCCTGTACTATTCTACCACTTACACATTAAATCTGTCTCTGTATAAAGTGCTTTCTGATTTGTCAGAACCTGTGCTAAAGTGATTTCTCTCTTCTCTAAAACATACATTATTCTTATTTTTCACTCTCGTATGACCCATAGTTTTCTACCTATGTTATATATGTGTCCATAATGTATCAACCATTTCTGAAGCTAAAATCTTGGAAAAGGTGATTGTATCTAAATCTTATTTATGTTTCTCACGCTGCATTTAGTGGACACCAAATAAAATTTGAATAATTTTTATGGTTCTAAAAAGCTTAGAAATTAAATTAGAATATTAGTTATCTAAGGTCCAACATCTTTATTTTCATTGTTATTTTTTTTCAAACTGGGAGAAAATTTTTAAAAAAGTAGAAGGGACATCCAAAACTATCCCTCTGAAACAAATATAGAATGTAATGAATATTCATCAGAATAAAAAGACAATTCCTGATGTTTATTTGTTATTTTAAAACTTGTGATAAATAAATATTATGATCCCTTATTAAATATAAGAAGGCAGCTCAGCCCCTGTGGCTCAGGTGGCTAAGGCACTAGCCACGTACACCTACAGTGGTGGGTTCAAATCCAGCCCAGGCCTGCCATAACAACAATGATGGCTGCAACTAAAAGATAGCCAGGTGTTGTGTCAGGGGCCTGTGGTCCCAGCTATTTGGGAGGCTGAGGCAGGAGACTCGCTTGAGCCCAGGAGTTGGAGGTTGCTGTCAGCTGTGATGCCATAGCACTCTACCCAGGGGGATAGCTTGAGGCTCTATCTAAAAAAAAAAAAAAAGGAAAGAAGAAGTTAAACTGACCATAATTTCATTTAAACACAAGAGAAGAATGCACACAGTCCCTCGTCTATAGCCTTATTTGCAATTTAATATGGTACAATTGAAAGAGCAAGATTAATCATGATCAAAATGACCTTATATTATAATTTGAATCTCATACAATATGTCACAAAGTATAAATTATTTCCATAATGATGAAAATTAAATAGATTTAATCATAAAATATGGTTGACAAATGATGCAGTTGGTTTTCCTAGTTACTTGTTTGACTCCTCCTCAGTAGAGACCAGTTTTGATTGTTCACGTTATATACTAGACATTTATTGAGAACTCATAGATGTCAGCCGGAGGAAATCAGGAGAGAAATCATCTGTGAAATGTTACTGATTTTATAGGTATAGGAATTCTCTCTGGTTTTGTTCCATTGTGAACATTGAATTGTTTTAAAATAACATTCTGGTGCACATACCTGGCAATAAACTTCACAAAAGTAAAACTTCAAAACAGAACCATCAGAGTTGTCACTATAGGGCTCAAAAAAACACAGAAGAACAAGAATAAATGCCAGTCAACAAGACACCACCCTCGTCAACACGAACACAGCCATAAGGTGCTGATATACCAAGGTTATGAAATTTTACCAAGTTGTTTATACAGCGCTGCCAACCTGAGCACACAGTGGCAAGTTTGCCAATTGAATTGTCAAACTTCGTATGACAATAGCTCTCAAGATCACTCCAGAAAGAGTTCCAAAATTGCTTTGAAGTGCAGACTAGGTGCTGGCATAGGAGTATAGTTTTCCTTCCATTTTAAATTGTCTATGTCAAAGCCTCCTTTAGTAAATAACCAGATGTTACTCTGTTGGCCTACATTAGTCATAAATTGTCAGTCTGAAGAAGTGTTAGTGAAACATCTGCTTTTACTTTAATCCCTTGAACAGCCAATTTTCTGGCTGAAGAAACTCAGCATGAGTAGCCACACTGCACAAGCTCGTGGCATTTATGGAGAGTAAGCCTTATTCACAGATGGTAATCTATTTCTACTCTGCCACCAGCGTCTTCATTATCCAACATGCCATTCTTTGTATCATTGCATCAACTGTGCTGTTTTCCTGAATAGGATGTCATCATTATCTATAGAAGAGTTCCATCCTGAAGGTGCACACACACCATCAGTCGTGATGAAAGCCTTGGAACAGTATCTTGAGAAATTTTAAAGCCTAAATTGACCTTGAGTTTTGTGTTATCTTAAGAAAAATCAATCCTTCCCATGTCTCTATATTAGCAGTATTTGTAACTTTTAATATTTTATCAAAAAACCCATCCAATCTGTAACACAGTCAGTGCTTATCACACATAGTCTGATAATTAAGTTTGCAAATTCATCTTTTAAAAAGTGCTATGCTCATTGTTGAGCATATTGTTGAGCAATATTCATCATTGTTGAGCATCACTATGGTCAGCAAAGCTATGTGCCAACAACAGCAATTGGTCCACCATTCAAAGGAGTTTTGGAATTGTTTTTCTGGAGTGAAAACAACCAGTGCTGTTGCCATATGAAATCTGACAATTAAGTTCATGAAATTGCCCCATGGTGTTTACGTTGGCAGCACTGTACAAAATACTTGGCAAAGTTTCATAGCATTTGTACGTCAGTGTGTCTCACAGCAGTGTTTGTGTCAATGTGTCACAGTGTCTTGCTGAGGGGTACTCATTAATGTTGTTTCATGTTTTGGGGTGCTATATGACTACAGCTGCAAAAGACCTTTCTCCTCTCTTCATGAAGTATAAATGCAATTAATCTTTTTGCTTTATTTCATGTGAATACGATTTTTTCTATCTTATAATAAACATTTTTTATAGGAAAATTATATTTACTAATACCAATTTGTACAAAAGAGTGAGTAAATTTATAACATACTAACTTAACTAAATTCTGGCTATTTTTCTTCTCTGTTCATGAAAAGCAAGAAATATAGGCATACCGTAAACATATGGTGAGTTCAGTCCCACACCACTGCAGTGAATATTGCAATAAAGCAATTCACATTTTTATTTCCTTGCCCACATAAAAGTTATGTTTATACTATAGTATTTTAATAAGTATGTTAAGTTTATATGATTTTCTGGTTTATTAATATTGTGTAATTAAATAGCATCATAATGAAATAGCATCATGTCTAAAAGCACTGTAAATGATTTAATTAAAAATATTGCTAATAATTCTGTAAACCCTCAGCAAGTCATAAAGTCTAGTACCTGTGCAGGTACCATATAACAAAGTTTTTTTAACAATGGCATAAGATATTATTTTCATTCAAAGAAATATATACACAAAGGTATAAAATTGTAGTTAAAGCAACACATTTTATAACAATCAGGCAACCCACATTAATTAATATTTAAGACTACAAGAGTCAATACAACTCCATACATAATTTTGGTATTTATAAATTTAATACCCTGGATCATAAATATCCCCATCTTTTTTTGAAATTTTACATGTGAAGAAATACCTTGAGACTTTAATACTTGTAGAATACTATTCCAGCATTTTCTAACATTGTCAATGTGTGTGCTATTGGATAATCCAGAATTAAAATCCATATCATACAACTTGTAGCTCAAAATTCTTTGTAACAAATACTCCACTGTATACATCAGTAGTATGACAATAAGAAATTCCCTTCTTTGTTCATAAAGTTTATGTCCCATAATAAAGTGTGGTGGGATAGATTGAGATTTATTTATTTCTCTATATGTGGAAAACCAAAAGAAATCAACTCTATAATTTTTTTTGTACATTTAGGACTCTGTGGAAAATAAGATTTTTTTCCTCATTATTATATATATATACTCAACATCAATCAAGGGATTCAATACTTTAATACTAGAAGTTTAATTTGATAAATACATTACAATTGTTCCATATTTGGAACAAAATATTCAAATCAATTAACAGTGTTTGAAGAAAGAAAAAGGAGGAGTAGAAGAGTTGGTTCTAAATTAGTAAAACTCAGCGAAAGAACTCGCTATTCTGTGAGTCAGTTGAGTACATTCCACCGACACTCAGTCTTTTTTTTTAAATTATAACATATCTTTAATTCACATTATATAGAAAAACATTAACTTTGGAGGATGAAGGAATCAATGTAAATTATTGAAAGCCTAAAAATGCTAATGAACAAAATAGTCATCCCCCATAACATCATGTTTTCTAAGAACTTGAGGCTTGAGTTTTTCTTTTTAAGAAACACTGACACTCAGTCTTTGAATGACAGTGTTTCTTTTATTGCAAATCCATCTTCTCTAGATGATGAACATTCAATGTGGGCCATAAATGGGTCAAAGATGGCCTCTGTATCCTGGCCCCTAAGTTGTTTATTCACAGCAAGCTGAGACCCATTCATTCAAGGCCAAAGTGGCAAATTCACAAGTTGACAAACCTAAGTTTTCTTGTATTTTTTTTTTGGTACTGTTTTAGAAATGATTTCTCAGCAAGAAATACATTATTTCTTCATTATTTTTAAATACAGATTAAATGTCTCAGTTCATTTGGGCTGCTACAACACAGTGTCACACATGGTTGACCAATAAACAACAAACAAGTAGACTTTTAGCCATTTAGTGCCTGACTACTTTGTATACTCCTCAAATTGTGCCCAGTATTGCTCCTCATGGATAAGACAAGCCCCTGAGTGTTATAGAGCCACAGGCCCTGCTGCCCTTCAGAGTTCTGTGAACTAGAGTCCATGTCATGCTGCCAAGGAACATCACCCAGATATGTAGCTGGTACCTCCTCTCTTTCCAGTAACCCTCATTCCCAGAGTTCCCTGGCTTTGCTCCTCTTCTCAATGGTACCCTCTGTCTCAACTGTATCCTCAGGACAGTAGAGTGCTGTGAGCAATTTCTCCCAAACCAAAGATCACCCAGCAAAGTTTGTGTATGCTACTGCCACCTGGTGGTCATTGGTTTTTCCTTATTCAGCTCTGACTAAGAAACCACTTACTGGCACAACCATTAAACCTACTAATGGCATCAAATGGCATGTCTATGTCCAGAAGACCAAAAATCACACTACAATAAAGATATTTGTATCATAATGTTCATTGCAGCCCAATTCATAATTTCTAGGTCATGGAAGAAACCAAAGAGCCCATTGATCCACAAATGGATCAATAAATTGTGTCTATGTACACCATGGAATACTATGCAGCCATTAAGAAAGATGGAGACTTTACCTCCTTCATGTTTACATGAATGGAGCTGGAAAATATTCTTCTTAGAAAAATATCCCAAGAATGGAAGAAAAAGTATCCAATGTACTCAACCCTACTATGAAACTAATTTATAGCTTTCATAGGAAAGCTATAACCCAATTTTAGCCCAGGAATATTGGTAGAAGGGAGAGGGAGGGGAGGGGAGGGTGGAGGGTGATTGGTGGGATCACACCTATGGTTCATCCTATAAGGGTACATGTGAATCTCTCTAAATGTAGAATATAAATGTCTTAACACATTAACTAAGAAAAAGATATGAAGACTAGGTTAACCAGTTGGATGAAAGTATTTCAAATTGTATACAGAAACAGTACACTGTACCCCATGATAGTATTAATGTACACTGCTATGATTTAATAAAAATAAAAATTAAAAAAAACCCCTACTAATGGCAGAATGTGCTAAACCTACTAAAGTCACTAGGGTTAACCAGACTGTTATTATTTTACACCACTTTATTGAGGTTTGACTGACATAAGAAAATTCGTACTTATATAATGTACACAACTTAAGGAGTCAGGAGATAATTGAAACCAGTGACAACATTGCTACAACATCAAACTCAAAGATGTAGAGAGGAATGGTGGTTTTCAGGGGATTGGGGTGGTGGAGAGGAGAAACGAGGTGTTGGTCAAAGGCACAAAGTTTTCACTTAGGCAAGATGAATCAACCAGATTATTTTTATGTCATCTTTTAACCAGATTTTTTTTTCTTAAAACTATCATTCACTGAGTGTTGGCTTTTCTAATAATCACTGCAATATATATGGTCAGTCTATAGAATTTAGAAATTCTGAAAAGTAAGAATACGAATAAAAATATTCAGATTAAACCACTATGATAGGTTTGTCATATTAAAAAAGAAAAAAAAAGAAAAAAACCTGATGTCTCGAAAAGCTCCCTTTGACTCAACTAGTGAATGCTTTCCCAAAACATCATGGCGTTTCCACTTGCCACATTGAAAGAAGGATGTGCTCATTTTCCAGGTTTTTTACAGTATTGACCAATGTAAATTAAAATTAAAAAAAAAAGAGTTTTAGTTTAATGGCAAAAAATGGAATGTCATTTTAATATATATTTTATTACTAACTAGCAAAGTTAATAGAAATTTTTACAGAAGCTTAGGAAATCAATATTATTAAGTGATATTTGGCAGTCATTATCTTAGCATTGGTCATATAGGCTGATAGGATCTTACTACATATTTATTATTATCAACTTTTGTATTTTGAGGTTTTGAATTTATGTATTTAATAGTCTTATAACTATTTTTCTTGTAGTTTTTTTTCATTTTTCCGAAGTGTTTAATAAGTAAGAAACTAAATTTTTATATATATATATTTTTTAATAGAGATAGATGTCTTAGTCAATTTGGGCTTCTATAAAAAAAAACTAGCACAAATGGTTGGCTTATAAACATCAAATATTTATTGCTCACAGTTCTAGGGGGAGAGGAGTCCAAGATCAAGGTGCTGGTAGATGCAGTGTAGGGTAGGGCACCCTTCCTCACAGGCAGCACCTTCTCTCTGCATCCTACATGAATAGGGTGACCAGATGTCCAGCTTTTGGAGGGACAGTCCCACTTCTTAACAATTTGTCCTGCATCCCGCTGCGTTTTTAAAAAGTCTCAATTTTTGGAAAGAATGCACGAACAGGCCGGAGAACAGGAAGATAATATACGGTTTTTGGCTACCATGTGGCTATTTCACTAGGATATGAGTTTTATATTATTTTTGTTAATTTTATGTTAAACTGTAATAATAACAAATAATTGCTGAGAAGTGATTATTGAGAACTGCTTATCAAAGTTTGCATTGTTGTCAGGCCCTGCCCTTCTCTGTCCCCTACCCCCACCCCCTCACCCTGCCCCACAGCCATGTCCTGCTTTACAAATGTTAAAATCTGGTCACCCTATACATGAAGAAAGGGACAATGGACATCTTTCATAAGACCACAATCCTCATTTATGAGGGCCTAGGCCTCATGACCTAATCACCACCCTAAAAGACCACCTTCTAATACCATCACTTTAGGAGTTTGTATTTTAACATATAAATTTTGAGGGATCACAAACATGCTGATCATAGCCTTGGACACATTTATTATACATGACTTTGTATGGTAGATTAGATATAAAATATGTTTAATGTTTACGATCTTCACAGCGGTTCAGTAGTGTTAACCTTGACACTGTTGCGCAGCCATCATATCACTGCCGTACATCTCCAGAACTTTTCCATCTTCCAAATTGAAATTCTTTATTCATTAAGAAATAAATCCCCCATTTCCTGTTTCCCTCAGCCTTTGGTACCTCTTGCTCTTTCTGTTTCTAAGAATTTGACTGCTTGAAGTCTTTCATTTGAGTGGAATCATGCGCTCACAGAGACCGTCTTAATCTGACTCTAGTCAACTTCGCCTGCTCCTTCAGTGTGATCCCTGGGTCTGTTCCAGCTATCATTTAATATCTTCTAGTTTGATGCTAGTATTTAATGCTTATCGGAAACTCCCTTCTTTAAAATCTCAATAGTAAATTACTTCAATGAATTGTTGAAATTAACTATCCTAGTAGTGATTTAAGGTGGTAGCTAAGGACAAAAGTCCTATATTATGACTACTACAAAATAAAGGGTTTGAACCCTACTCGTTTACTTCCTCAGGGAATGCGGCTATTTTTCTCCAATGCTGCAGATAAAAAAACAACAGTCCAAGAGTCAGGTTCTTCAGTGTATACCCCCCCCACAAACACACACACTTATACATACAAGCATATATGTATTACATAAATTTACATATAAAAACACGATCTATGTAATGCACATATTTATATATCATGCAATATATTATATGCTATAGAATTGCATTATTTATGTAACATATAAAATAATTGCTAATAAAAATGTATTTCTATTAAAGTATATGTAAGAATTCAAATCAAGTTTAAGTTCCCCTCTCACAATGAGTCTATCAGTTTTATAATAAAGTGTTCTCTTCTTCATTCTTAAAGTTTAGAACTGTTACTGTGAGAATTGGTTAACATTTCTTTTACACTTAATTTCTGGTGGGTTAAATGACAGTTCCCAGGCAAATGTGGTCTTTTACTGTCAACATTTGGATCCAAGTTAAATTTGGAGCTCAAAGCAATTGGATCAACTGTCAAAGTCAACAATTCCCAGCAGCCTTATCCTGTAGACACTTCCTATCCCTTTGTGGAAATATAAAGCACTGAAGTGTGAAGGAGGCCTCTGGGTCAAGTGCTTATGTTCTGTTGAAGATTAAAGGATATCTACTTACTACCTATGAAGCATCACAATACCTTCTATTCTTTGTTGCTGTTAATATTATTAAAGTTGCTCATCATTACCTTACACATGAATAAATTAGATTCCTTTGCTTCTTGTAGAATTGTTGAGCCTTTTTTCTACTTCATTATATATATGAACATAAGACAGTACATAATATTTAAAAACTGAAATTATATAACACTTAATAATAATGTACCTGTAAAATTACTTTCCAACAGAGATTGCTGCTCCTAAAAATTCAAGTTTGTAGATGATATGCAAACCTGGAAAAAAAGTTAAACCTTTCTAAATTAACCAACCAATTCAAAATTTTCTCTTTTAGCCAGATCTTCAAGAAATACCAATTCAAAATAGCTAATGTATGTAAGACAAACAGCATAGATCAGCTGCATAGACAAACAGCATATTGAATTTTTAATCATGCATAGATAATTTATAAGAATAAATAGCAGTTAACATACAAAGCATAGAGCAACTTTCATGGCTCTGAAATTACACTGAGTATAAATACAGAAATAAAATTAATTTAATGTTATGTAACAGATTGGAAGAAATATTGAAAATACAAACTGGCCCAAACATTGATAGATGGATTTTATCTGAGAGGGATGTGTCTAACAAATTGACAATAAGGCACATTGATATGATACTCAAGTTACTTGATAAGAATGATGAATACATCCCAGATTTCTCATGAGGATGCAGTCACCACTTTTCAAAAAATGGGGTTTTTTTTCAACCTTATCAGAAAGTTTTTGTGGCCACTTTTTCTAGAGTAAGTATAGAAAGAATATTTCAATTCATACTTTAAAGAATCATAGCAGTTAAATAAATATAAATACTCCATTTAATTTTAATTCTAAGGTAGAATAGAGGATGGTAATCAAATAAATAAAATGTACCACTTTCTTTTGTTTTAATTAAGAAGAGAAAGAAATGCTTCAGGGGAATAAAACAATAGAGAAATCGATGGTGACTCAGAGACTGAAAAGTGAGAAAATAGCACATCAATAAGAAAAATAGTTCAGAAATAGAAACATTAAGTCATACTCAATATGGTCATGTACCAAAAAAAAAGAAAACGTTTTAGGTTTTGTTTTTGAACCAAGGAGCAATATCTACACATACGTGGCAGGTGCCACCTGCTCTATGGAAATTTTACTCGAAGCAGAAGGAACGCATTGGTCAGATCAAACCAAAAGTCAGTGCCAGTTAGTAATTAATAACGGAAGTTCCTGAGCACAGTAAAAATAGAGCGTCGATATAAGAACGAATATAATGACTAGACTAATTTATTCACAAAGAATCACACAAGCCGGGAAATTCAGAGAGAGATAGCAGAATGCCTGCCAGATACCAAGCTGTTATTAGAAGTGGCAGACGTGATTAAAGACACAGGAACACTTGAAATAATGTACTGTGCAAATTTCAGTTACCTGCACTTTTTTCAGGTCTGTTAGTAACTCTTTTTATCACAACAAGGTCATAGAAGAGGAAAGCTTTAAAAGACGCTGGCTCTTTAGAGCCAGGCAAACCAAGGGTATGAAGGAGTCATTGACACAAGTGTAATCTCCCGTGAACTGAAACCTCTCGGTTGTACATTTCTTCCATTTATGCTATTGGCAGCTTTCACCTCTATGTCAGTTAAAAGCAGTTATCTACCCTAACAAACTATTTTTCTCTTGTTTTACCATCCACATAAACCTGGTTTTATGTGATGCACAAGACAGAAGTGTATGAACATTAATTTCAATTAACTAGGAAATGTAAAATGCAATTGGTCAAAAGATAAATTCCAAAACCTCAAAATGAATTTCACATTTCAGGAAGGTAAGGTATGATTTTGTGTCACATGTATTTATAATTTGAGATGGATAATTGTAACCTATAAAATATATTCCTCACTGTGGGGGTTACTTTTATGTGTCAAGTTTTCTGAGCCATAGGATGACCAGATAGCTGAGGAAATATTATGACTGGCTGTGTCTATGAGGGTGTTTCTGGAAGAAATTCCCATTTGAACTGAACTAAATAAAGCAGAGAGCATCTACCTGGATAGGTGTCGTCCAGTCCATTGAGGTCCTCAGTAGAACAAAATGACAGAGAAAGGTTACCATTTCTGTCCGCCTGACTGAGCTGAGACTTCTTCTTATTCCCTTAGCACTTTTAGTTCACAGGACTTCAAAATTGGAATCTATACCACCAGCTCTCAGGCCTTCACATTGCACCACTGGGTTTCCTGGGTCTCCAGTCACAGATGGCAGGGCATGTGTAGCAGCCCGTAGAGCCTGTGGCTAGGAGGAGTGAGAGTTATAAGAAATACCTGCATAGCTCAATAATGGAACACCTTGGTGAAAAGGGCATGGAGAGGGATTTAGCTCTCCTAACAAGCATGAGAGTTCACGAGATGAGAGCACTGGTGAATTGGCAGTCTCTACACCTGTGGTGTTGAGAGGCACGAGCTCAGCCTTATATTAGGCTGGAGGAGAATGCAGTCAGGGAGCATGCACATTCTATCACGGACACGCTTACTCTGACTCTGTCTCCTCTCCTGCCTGCAGAACGCCAGCACAGTGTCTCTCTGCTGAAGATTACCAAGCTCTGCTAAAGACTAAGAGCTGTCTATTCTAAGACTGCTTTACTCAAAGACTATCTCACTCTTTTTCTCCTGCTAAAGTAAATAGCCCTCAGGCACCTAAGAGAAATTGTTCCTGAGCAAGGTAGTTTAGCGATCTGTGTCCTAAGCCAGGCTGAGACCTGGCCAGTCCTGGGCCCTGACAAGTGGTGGCAGCAGTGGGCTGAGACAGACATGCTAACTTTTGACTTCAAAATTATATAAAGTAATCCCTCCGTAATAAGTATGTTTATACTAAGTACGTGTCCTTAAGTACATATCCATGTGCAGCAACATAGAACCTTAAAAATTGTGGGTGAAGGGAGGAATCTTCAGCTGGATCACAGTCTCACGTTCAAAGCTTAAAATTATTATACACAGGTATGTTATATTTCAAATAATAATAGTGTTGTTTTCACTTAATTAATATAAATTTTTAAGTATGTTAGAATTTGAAAACAATATATTCTGCTTCTTCACAGATTTGGCAGAAGATTCTTTTGCTCACGTGACTCTGGAGGCCACTGCTATCCTTCTGTTACTGCCAGTAGGGAAATTTCTTTACCGTAATTTGAGGTAGGTACATGTTGAGGCTTTGGAGTCCCAAAGGAAGAACTGACTCAGTGAAATCTATTTTCTTAAATTGGTGAGTGTGTTGTGTTAAAAGCAGCTAGAATATCCAATTACCTTTTATCTTTTCTCTCCAAAAGGCTGATCTTGCCCCTGACAGCCAGGCTGGGGCAGACCTGTGAGGTCAAGCAGGAGTCCTGTTCCTGACAGGATGTGTCCTTGTGTCCGTCAGCTTGCAGTTGGGCATTCTGCCTTGGAAATTCTGAATAGTGCTAATCTTCAAAGAACAACACGCCTACAAGGGAAATGGAGCTTATTTCACCACCAAGGATAAGTATTTCAGCCCTCCAATAAGCATTTATTGACCATGGTCTTAGGACTGTTTTAGTTGCTGTCAATGGAATTCTTTCTTTAATGTTCATACCTCTATGAGGTAACATGGTCATCACAAATATGTAGCTCATAAAACCCCAACTGCAGGAGCACAGGTGACACAGCACCCAGCCAAGAC
Source organism: Galagoides demidoff (assembly GCA_963574575.1). Lineage (NCBI taxonomy): Eukaryota > Metazoa > Chordata > Mammalia > Primates > Galagidae > Galagoides > Galagoides demidoff. The sequence goes on from CAUYQV010046894.1 coordinate 50,356, forward strand.
ACCCTTAACTTAAGTCTTGGCTTGGCTGGGTGTGGTGGCTCACCTGTAATCCTAGCACTCTGGGAGGCTGGGGTAGGTGGACTGCTTGAGCTCACAAGTTCAAGACAAGGCTGAGTGAAACTCGAGACCTCTCTCTAAAAAACTGACTGGACATGGGTGGCACCTGTGGCAAGTAGGGCTACAACCCCATATATAGAGGGTGACAGGTTTGACCCCGGCCCCACCCAAACTGCAACAAAAAAATAGCCGGGCGTGTGGTGGGTGCCTGTAGTCCCAGCTACTCAGGAGGTTGAGGCAAGAGAATCACCTAAGTCCAGGAGTTGGAGGTTGCTGTGAGCTGTGATGCCACTGCACTCTACTGAGGGCAATAAAATCAGACTGTCTCTAACAGACAAACAAACAAAAAAACTAACTGGGCATTGTGGCTGGTGCCTATAGTTCCAGTTAATTGGGAGGCTGAGGCAAGAGGGTTAGTTGAGGCCAAGAGTTTGGGATTTCTGTAAGGTATGACACACCCAGCACTCTACTGAGGGTGACAAGGTGAGACACTGTCTCAAAAACAACAAAAACAGCCTTCACTTGGGCTGCCCCTGCACCGATGGAGTTCAGCAAGGATCCTATTACAGAACCATTGCTGTGAGACTTGACAGACTCCCACAGCTGTCTTTGGCTCGCACGCTCATCATTGGCCTTGCTGAAATTTCTTGCATCGCACATCAGTTTTAAAACCTTCTCTCTAGTGTTTTTATTTCTCTTTTCTCTCAATGCCAGAAATCAAATGTGTTCAGATGGCTACCCCAGAGAAATGATGAAGTTGTTTTTCCAATTTTAACTTCTTATACATTTAAACCATCCTGGTGTTCCTCTTTGGATTATTAAAGATAGTACAAGCAGATAATACTCATAATCCTAGTTTTATATCTTGATAGAAATGAAGATAAGTAATTTTTCCAAAATGACTAACTTTGAAAGGTACAGACCTAGGACTACATTCACGTCTTCCAAAATGGAATAATGTCAAGTTTGACCAACTTATTCATTGCAACAGTAAATTCTAAGAGAAAGTACTTGTGACTAGAACCTCTATGTAGATTGAAATATTTTCTATCTCTTCCAAAGGAAGAGAGCTTGGGATGACAACATTAGACGGAAAGACACCATGTTTTAAAGCTGTGTAACTTTAAAGTTCTAAGTATAATGTATGTATATTTATTCACATTTATTTATGATAAGTTTGTCTTCAGGTGTTCATTCATTTAAACATTCCTTTAAAAATAATTACATTTCTACCATTATTGAATTATTTAATGTATCTTTTTAACAAATTTACAATTTACTGACTGACTACATTACAAGATCTGTAAGACTTCTGCCACTTACTGAAAGAGTTCTTTTTAAAATGTAAGAATGACATTCTCTGTTTCTTTTTGTCATCAAATTAAAAACTAGATGAACTCATCAGGGCGCTCACCTAACACCTACTAAAAATTTCCACATGGATGTAATATTATATGTGCTTTCCTTATTCAAGATGAACAACTTCAGAGAAACCCAGCAAGTTTTATTATGAGTTTGTATTTACTGTTGCCCATTTAGTTCTAGAGTGCTATAATCATAACAATGTCAGTGATTTAAGATGAGCCACATATGAAGTATTATGTTCTAATTGCAATATTCTTTATCCCAGTTATGCTCATATTCCAACCTTAATCCTTCACCAAAACTATTTATTAGTACTATGTAATAGGAACATTGGTTATAGATTACTTCTTGCGAGTTGGCATTCCACTAAACAACTTGAAAATTCTGTTCTATATGATAATGCCCATTTCAAATGAGAATAAATGCTCACTGAAAAGACATACGGAACTTCTATTTATCAATATTATCAATAATTTAGCATATGAAACCATCATATTGACTTTTTAAGTCAATACTATTTGGTTTGATATAAATAAAATGGTTCCCGGACTAAGGGCTGTAGTATCTTTAGACTACATTAAATATTTAGCAGATGGATGAGAATTTACAGCAAGGAAATTAAAGATGTTAGTCATCATGCTGGTGAGGCCTGATTGAAACACGAAAATAAATTATAGGTTTGTTTTTTCTTTCATATTTGATTTTTAATCTTTACAGATTTTGCAACTATCTTAAGATTCATGTTGCAAAAAATCAAATATAAGAAAAAAATAAATTGTAGGAAGGTAATTCACACAAAGGTAAGTCGTTATTAGGCTAGATCGACATTGTGAATTATTACTAAACATCTTCCCATCCATTAAGTACAGAATCTTCCAGTGCCACACTGAGAAACTTTTCTGATATTTATTTACAGCTGATTGCCATTTTATTGCTTTGATGAATTTTTGTCTTCATTCATGAATGACTTGAGTTACTTGGAGCGCATCTGTGTTTGCCTTTTTACTCCTCAGCACTTAAAAAATATAAAAGTATCTAAATCCATTAGCAAGCTTCAATTTATTGCTTTGGAGATCGTATTATTTTGAACAATTGATGTTGGATAAATATCTATGAATTTACATAATGGAATCTATAAATGTAATGGATTAACTGCATTACTGTGTTTGTTGTAGTAATTTACCTTTTCTTTTTTAGATGGAAAAGAATGTTTTTAATTTTCCGGTAAGAGATATTATTAATCTTCTTGACTCTGTGGCTAAACATGTTGTCAGATCTATTTACCACTAAAGATAAAAATGTCTTACATTTGAGCCTCTAGGAAAAAAAAGTGCCACATGTATTTCTAAAAGATTGCTTTGAATATAAAGAGATATGTAGAAAATATTTAAAACATCAATGGGAAATAAAAATGATTACTATACCACATTAATTGCAAGAACTGAAATAAGAATTATGTAGTTTTAAACACAAAATAAAAAATTATACATGGCCCTATCGAAGCATTATTTACCTCATAGTTTTATGCAGAAAGCATAATTTTAAGGGTAGAAGGCTTTGTTTTTAATTAATGAGGGTGGAAAAATAACCATTTGTTGGCTATATTGTTCTCAAGTCATGCAAGAGTTAATCTATATTATAATCGCATTTTATTACAAGCTATAGTAAATTAATTTCAATTCTCTGAATTTGAAGAAACATATTCTCTTATTAAATAGTTGCAGATATTGAATGTAATTAAGAAGCTCGAAAAATACACATATGTATTATTTTCAGTTACAAATGACTGATTAAACATAAATTCTGGTCAACATTGTAAAAGTATGAAATAATGTAAAAATAAAAATAAAGTACAGCAACGTAGGAGAGCGAAGTAAGGCAGCAGCATATCCAAATAGTGTGGAGGTTCGTGAACACAGAGAATAACATTTTAATAATGAAATCCAACAGAACCGTATTCAGATGAAAATACGAATTCAAAAATGTCCCCATGTTCCAGTAAGACTCTGCAAATGCCAGCAGGGAAGGTTAGGAATGCTGGGATACACAGGTAATTAATTAGAGAACAGTAGAACACCGTTAGTGGATCAATGATCTAGAGAAAATGTTTTCTGGTTTAAGTACATATACAGTATTTTCAAGTAGAATTTATGATAACGTGATCTTGAGATGAGAAAATAGTATAGAGCTAAAGGAACTCAAAGTACCAATGGAGAAAAACAGCTCGCATTAAGTGAAAAGATAACATGAATAAATAAGATCTATTTAAAAAAAAACCACTTCGTATCTATTATCTTTTAGTGAAAAACAAATGACCACAAATCTAGGGTCGTTAAAAAACATCAACTTATTCTATTAAAGTTTTGTAGGTCATGAGTCTAGGAGGCTCTGCTTAGCCTGGGGTCTCAGAAGATAGTATGGGGTACTGGCCAGCATGACCCTTACCTGGAGTCTGTGGAAACAATCTACCTCCAGTCTTCACGGGTGAGAGCAGAATCACAATCTTGCAGTTGTAAGGTAGACACCTCTATTTCCTTGCTGGTCAGCAGTTGGAAGCCACTTTGAACTGCTAAAGGCCGTCCACATTCCTGGCTACAGAGCCTCCTCAGGATTTATATCTCTCCAATTTTCTCTTCTACTCCCTTTTATCCCTTTACTTTTGTAATTACAGCAGGCCTAGCAGCATAATTTCTTTATATTAAGATAATTTATCAGGAATAATTACATCAGCAAAGTACTTAGATATCCATAGGTTTGGAGATCAGGGTATGAGATTTACTTAATGGCCATAATTCTACCTGTACCTAAAAGGAACAACAGACACCCTGTGGCAAGTATCAGAATTTCTACAAATTAGAGCTGCATCCATTTTCAAGTGAGCAGACGTTTCATTGCCCAGAGGAAATATATTTGAACTATGAATATTAATGTGCTGTTGTTTTAAAATATAAATATATGAGAATTATCTGATACTTTAAATTAGCAGAATAACTGATCTACATATGTTTAATAATGAATACGGCTTCTGGAAATGGGTAAATGACAAAATTTAAGAGGACTTTTAAGTAAATAAAAACAGAGATCATTGAAAGATTAAACCAGGCGTGGTGGCTCACACCTATAATCCCAGCACTCTGGGAGGCTGAGGCTGGCGGATCACCTGAGTTCATGAGTTTGAGACCAGCCTAACCTAGAGCCAGACCCTGTCTCAAAAAAAAAAAAAAAAAAAGGCCAGGCACTGTGGCTGTGGCAGGAGCCTGTAGTCTCAGCTACTTGGGAGGCTGAAGCAAGAGAATCACTTGAGCCCAAGAGTCTGAGGTTGCTGTGAGCTGTGATG
>CAUYQV010046896.1:0-17487 GCA_963574575.1 Galagoides demidoff
TGTGGTCCCAGCTACTTGGGAGGCAGAGGCAGGAGACTCGCTTGAGCCCAGGAGTTGGAGGTTGCTATGAGCTGTGATGCCATGGCACTGTACCCAGGGGGATAGCTTGAGGCTCCGTCTCAAAAAAAAAAAAAAAAAAAAAGAGAAAGAAACTCTCTCCCCTAAAGGTTTCCCTCTGCCCCTCACTTTCACCAGAGGCTGGAGGAATTGGACCTACAGGGGCAGTTTGGCAGAGCTAAGGGCTTTTACAACCTGAGCATTAACCATGCATTGTTTTTTTGGAGATTGAGAAAAATATTTTTTCTCCATGGTTTCCACTTGTCCTGCAGACATGATCACTGCCCCTTATCCTCACTTAAATTCTTTGTCACCTGGTGGCCTGGACTAATGAACACCCTGAATTCTAGTGCTTACAAGCTTGACGACAGTTATCTTCTTGTTCTGATTTCACTGACCTAGAACATGTGGTGACTGTTAAATTACCTCGCCCCAGAGGAGGGGTTCAGTAATGCTGGCTGAATAAGAACCAAAATCCATTTTTATTTTAAGGATTTGGAGATATCAAAGAGTTTCTATAGGTATATCCAGAAGCTGGATGATTTCAGACCAAGAAGATTTTCATTCATTTTAGGAGTCCTAGTCTAACTGCCCCTCGGCACTACTGACGGCAGCTTGCTTTCTTCTTTTTTGGGGAGGGGGTTTGTACGGGGTCGGATTTGAACCCACCACCTCCAGTATATGGGGCCAGTGCCCTGCTCCTTTGAGCCACAGGCACCACTCACCTTGCTTTCTTCTTCTTCTTCTTTTTTTTTCCTGAGACAGAGTCTCAAGCCGTCACCCTGGGTAGAGTGCTATGACATAATAGCTCACAGCAACCTCCAACTCTTGGACTCAAGTGATCCTCTTGCCTCAGTTTTTCTATTTTTGGTAGAGATGGGGTCTCGCTTTTGCTCAGGCTAGTCTTGAACTCATGAACTCAAGCTATCCACTGCCTTGGCTTCCCAGAGTGCTAGGATTATAGGTGTGAGCCACCACACCCGGCCACTTTCTTCTTATTTAAGATACATTTCAAAACTCTGTGTAGGAAAATAAAAGTCTGAAAGGAAATCACCAAAATATTATAATAACAATTGTATTAGATTAGTGGAACTGTATGTGTGGATTATTTCTATAATATCTGTGTATTTGTTTATAATAATTTAGTTTCTAAACTTTAAGAGAAGCAATTCACTGATGAGTTGAATCAATGTTAATTAAGTATATAAAATATTCAAGCTTTCATTTTGTCCAGTTCTTTCTTCCATACTCTTTCTCATTTTATATTTCTCCAGCCTGAGCAAGAGTGAGACGCTCTTCCTACTTAAAAAGAAAACAGAAATAAAAGCTGGGCATTGTGGTACATGCCTGTAGTCCCAGCTACTCAGGAGGCTGAGCCAGAAGGATTGCTTGAGCCCAGGAGTTTTAGATTGCTGTGAGCTGTTTGCTACTCCACTCTGCTCAGAGAGACAGAGCAAAACTCTGTCTCAGAAAAAAAGAAAGAGACTATATTTCTTTTCTTTTCTTTGCAGTTTTTTGCCGGGGCTGGGCTTGAACCCACAACCTCTGGCATATGGGGCCAGCGCCCTACTCCTTTGAACCACAGGCACCACCCTAGAGACTATATTTCTATGAAAAGTATCCTAATGTCAGCTGTAGATTCAAATAACCTCCATGAGAAGCCTGTTTTTATCGAATATTGAGTGTCGCTCCTATTTGACATTGAGTTATAGGAGAACAACAACAACAAAAGTCCATGGGCATAGTTTTGAGTGACAGCCAGGGAGATGGGAGATGCTGTGTAGAGCACATACCAGAAAGTCTGATACCCCTATTTCTCTACCTGTGTTTATTCCTGGATTTGAAACTGCCTGGATTATATTTGGCTGCATATAAACATCTGTCCAAAGGGATACTTTGAAACGACCTCTGCATTAGTGTTATTCACAAAGAAAACTGGGCAGTCCCTGAGCTGCAGAAACGTGACAAAGAAAAGAACAAACAAGGCTGAGAGAGTTTAGAGAAGCGCAGCGATGGGCTATGGCCTATTCCACCTGACACTTTACCCTCGTCTCCTCTTCCATCACTGCAAGTTGTCAAGATGTTTGTGGATAAACAGAGCCTCTCCTCTTGGTTATCTATCTTCTCACACTGCTTGATTTGATCACTGATCGCCACCCACCCTCAGTGAAATGACCTAGAAACCTCAATAGGCTTTTTAAAAATCTATCAAAAGCTTATTTAATTGTTGTCCAATATAAGCTATTGTCTCCATATAGCTCCCATAGACCTCTGATGAGTTCATGGGGTCCAACTGCCAACCAGAACGACCCTGGCTTCTTACCACTTTTAAACCTTCCCAATCCCGGAAGATCCCAACCTCCCATCCTTCCAGGCTCATCTCAACTTCCATCCATCCCCCCTAACTTTTTTCCCTTCATTGCTGTCATCTCCTTTTACCTTTATGCTGTTCATTCTGTGTGAAATGTCTATCCTTCCTTCTCGAGAGGTCACCTGGCTCAAAGACCACCTCCCCAGCAGCTTTCTTGGATTGTCCCAGATTTTCATTGCATAATTAAATGTGCCTGACTGATGTCCCCCAAAAGTTGAGACTCTATTAAGAGATCACCTGATATGGGAGATGCTAAATGACTCCTTGATACTAGAATGTTGAACAAAAGCTCACTGAAATTACTGACACATACGGTTAATAGCACAAGGCAATTAAAAAGTATCTTTAGTGCTTCTGCCTTTGATGGTACTCTTTTCTTATACCTGTTTCTCCTTCTCAGGGCCTGCTTTAGTAGGTGGGATTTCTCACCAAACCCAGCTGCCAGGGAACTAATACTTCAGAGTTGTTTTTTCCTTTTATCATCTCAGGATGTAATTTCTCCTCCTCATTTGACATCTAACTCCCCAAACTTTCTGCTCTTCCTCATGAGCATGTACATAAAAATTCTTATCAAAATTTTAGAAAATAAAATTCGAAAATATATAACAAATATTTCAGGCCTAGATGTACCTGTATCCTGTAAATGCATATAATAACATTTGAAAATCAGTTATTGTGAGGTGGGACATGGTGGCTCATGCCTGTAATCCCAGCACTCTGGGAGGCCGAGGCAAGCAGATCACCTGAGCTCATGAGTTAGAGACCAACCTAAGCTAGAGCGAGACCCCCATCTCTAAAAATAGCCAGGCGTTGTGGTGGGCACCTATAGTTCCAACTATTCAGGAGCCTGAGACAAGAGAATCTCTTGAGCCCAAGAGTTTGAGTTTGCTGTGAGCTATGAAGCTATGGCACTCTACCAACATTGACTGAGACTGTCTCAAAAAAGAAAATTAGTTATTGTCATTTACCATGTCAACAGACTGAGGAATGAAGCCCATATGGTCATTTCAATAAATACACAGAAAGTATTTGATAAAATGAATTTATGAACAGGAATTCATGATTTTAAAAAAACCTCTCTTAGCTTGGCAGCTATAGCACAGTGGTTATGATACCAGCCACATATACCCAGACTGGTGGGTTCAAAATCGGCCAGGGCCAGCTAACTGCAACAAAAAATAGCTGGGAATTGTGGCGGGCACCTGTAGTCCTAGCTACAGGTAAGTGAATTGCTTGAGCCCAAGAGTTTAAGGTTGCTGTGAGCTGTGACACCATAGCACTCTACTGAGGGTGGCATAGTAATACACTGTCTCAAAAAAAAAAAAAACTCTCAACAACTAGAAATATAAAGGCATTCTTTAATTGATAAAAGGAATCTACAGAAAACCTATAACCAACATCTCAAATGGTACAAGACTGTATGACTGTTCCCTAACACTGGAAACAAGACAAAGGTGTCCACTCTCACCTCTTCTGTTCATATCACACTGGAGGTCCTATCTGGTATAATAAGGAAAAGAAGATAAATAGAATACATACATATTAGAAAACAAGAAATAAAAGTATTGCTCTTTCTAGACAACATACTTACTTACGTAGAAAATCCAAAGAGGCTGGATGCAATGGCTCACACCTGTAATCCTAGCACTCTTGGAACCCAAGCCTGGATGATTACTTGAGCTCAGGAGTTCTAGATCAGCCTGAGCAAGAGGGAGGCCCTGTCTCCACTAAAACTAGAAAAATTAGCTGGGCATTGTGGTGGGTACCTGTAGTCCAGAGGCTGAGGCAAGAGGATCACTTGAGCCCAGGAGTTTGAGGTTGCTGTGAATTAGGCTGATGTTATTGCACTCTAGCCTGGGCAACAAAGTGAGACTCTGTCTAGAAAAAAAAGAAAGAAAGAAAGAAAGAAAGAGAGAGAGAAAGAGAGAGAGAGAAAGAAAAGAAAATCCAAAGAATATACAAAAGAGCTTCAAAACTGATAGGTAAGTTTAGTAAGTTTACAGGATCTAAGATTAACATACAGAAGTCTATCATATTTTTATATATTAGTAATGAGCAATTCAAAATTGAAATTTTAAGAAGTACCACTTATAACAGCATCAAAAACATCAAATTGGTAAAAATTTAACAAAATATGTGCGATGTTCACATGCTCGAAACCATAAAACACTAATGGAAAAAAATCAAGAAAGACCTACATAAACAAAGATCACTGTGTTCATGGATGGGAAGACTCGATGTTGTTAGGATCCCAGTTCTCTCTAAGTTGACTTATAGTTTTATTGCCACTTCATCAAAAATCCAGCAGGAGGGGGCGGCACCTGTGGCTCAAAGGAGTAGGGGGCTGGCCCCATATGCTGGAGGTGGGGGGTTCAAACCCAGCCCCAGCCAAAAACTGCAAAAAAGAAAAAAAAAATCCAGCAGGAGTTTTTGTAAAACTCAATAAGCTAATTCTAAAATGTATATAGAGGGAAGTGGAGGTGGAGGAAAAAAATAAACAAAACTGATAGAGAAAGGCAAAGAAACTAAAAGAATAAAAACAATTTTAAATTAACAAAGTCAGAGGACTCACACTGCTTGATTTCAAAGGTCTCGTTCGAAAGCTAGAGTAATCAAGACAGATCAAGGAACCAATAACAAATATACAGAGAAGTGCACATATACAGTTTATTGGTTTTCTAGGTAGGTGCAAAGGCAATGCAATGGAGAATGAAAATACTTTTCAACAAATGATGCTGAAACAATTGGACATCCTAATGCAAGAAAAAGGGGGGAGAGAGAGAAATGAATCTCAATCCATATCTCATACCCTAAGCAAAATTAACTCAGAATGTATCATCAAATCTCACACTATAAAACTTGCAGAAAAAAAAACAGGAGAAAATCCTTGTGACTTTGGAATAGGCCAGGATTTATTAGATGGGACACCAAAGCATATTCCTGGAAGAAATTGTTTTATACCTCTGACAGTGTTTACACATCTGTATGTGCTCATTAAAACTTAGGGAAATGGGGCAGGGCACAGTGGCTCATGCCTGTAACTCCAGCACTCTGGGAGGCTGAGGCGAGTAGTTTGCCTGAGCAGGTGGATTGCTTAAGTTTAGGAGTTCGAGACCAGCCTGAGGAAAAGTGAGACTCTGTCTCTAAAACTAGCTGGGTGTTGCGGTGGGTGTCTGTGGTTCCAGCTACTTGGGAGGCTGAGGCAGGAGGATCATTTGAGCCCAAGAGTTTGAGGTTGCTATGTTCGAGGTGAAGTATGACACCATCGCACTGTACCAAGGACAACAAAGTGAGACTCTGGCTCAAAAAAAAAAAAAAAAAAAGACAAAAAATCCTCATAGAAATGAACACTAAAATGATGAATTTGGCTTGGCACCTGTAGCACAGTAGTTATGGCGCCACGCACATACACCAAGGGTGGTGGGTTTGAACCCAGCCCAGGCCAGCTAGACAACAATGACAGCTGCAACAAAAAAATAGCCAGGCATTGTGGTGGGTGCCAGTAGTTCCAGCTACTTGGGAGGCTGAGACAAGAGAATAGCTTAAGCCCAAGAGTTTGAGGTTGCTGTGAGCTGTGACACCACTGCACTCTACCAAAGGTGACATAGTGAGACTCAGTCTCCAAAACAAAAAGATGAATTTAATGTATGTAACTAAATACAATTTATTTAAATAAAAAAAGAGAGAAGTGGCAGCACCTCTCTTTTCAGTAGCTCAAGGAGTAGGGCGCTGGCCCCATATACCAGAGGTGGTGGGTTCGAACCTAGCCCCAGCCAAAAAAAAAAGAGAGAGAGAAAGAGAAGTGAGATTTGTAAATGCAAAGTTGATTAGGAACTGATTATCTCAGAAGTGACAAATAGAATGGCACTGGCTGGGTTTGGAGGCAAAGACAACTAGGAGCTACTAACAAAAGGTAAACACACACACACAAACAAAACAAGAAATTGGTAAGGGTTTAAACTAGTCAAAGTGGGAGTCAGAGAAAAGACCCTTTGGACAAACCATCTAGTTTTATGAGAAACAGGGACGAGAGGTGCAGACTTCAGATCAGAACGGTGGGGCTGCCACACCAGCCTTAACTACTTACTGGTTAGCACCCCAGGATGCAGGAGGAGGACTAGGGAGAGAAGCCCAGTGAACAGATCACTGTGTGCTGGTCTAATACCCTATCATTACATTGGGGTGCAATGAAAGGAATATGGACCAGGAATTAGGATATCTGGCTTCCAGGCATCACCCAGCCAATAATGAGCTGTGTGACCCATGTAGACAGACAAACTTCAGACACTGGGCACTGGCCCCATATACCTAGGGTAGCAGGTTTAAACCCAGCCCTGGCCAAACTGCAACAAAAATAATAGCCGGGCGTTGTGGTGGGTGCCTGTAGTTCCAGCTCCTCGGGAGGCTGAGGCAAGAGAATCGGTTCAGCCCAGGAGTTGGAGGCTGCTGTGAACTATGATGCCATGGCACTCTACCAAGGGCGATAAAGTGAGACTCTAAAAAAAAACAAAACCAAAAAACAACTTCAGACACCATATCTCACACAAGGGCTTAGAAGAATAGGATCTCAAGTCTTTTCTACCTCTAACCACCTGTTGGTTACCTGATTTATACCCTAAAATGAGTCCTCTAGAATATACACACACACAGTCCATTACAGTTTATAAAGTACTCTTAGTAACAGCCTCATTCACCCCTCCTGGTAGTTTGGAGTGTTTTTTGGTGTGTGTGTGGCGGGGGGTGGTGGTGTTTGAGACAGAGTCTCCCTCTGTTGCCTGGACTACAATGCAGCCGTGAGACTGTAGCTCACTGCAGCCTTCCACTCCTCAGCTGAAGCAATCCTCCTCCCACGCCTCCTGAGTAGCTGGGACTATAGGCACTCACCTCCATGTCAGCTAATTTTTCTACTTTTTATAGAGCTGTGTTCTTGCTATGTTGCCCTGGTTGGTCTTGAACTCCCAACCTGCCTCAGGTTATCCTCCCACTTCAGCCTCCCAAAGTGCTAGGATTATAGGCATAAACTATTGCACCTGGCCTATTTTCTTAGTATTTTTTGAGCTACATAAGCCAGTGTGGAGTGTTTTATTCCTCTTATAAACGAAAGGAAACTATGCCTCAGAGAGGTTAATTAGTCTTGTGTAAAGTCCAATGGTCTTTTGATCATCCCCACAGTGAGGGGCAAGGCAGCTCCTTCTTTTTCTTTTCTTTTCTTTTTTTTTTTTAGAGACAGGGTCTCACTTTGTCGCCCTCAGTATAGTGCTGTGGCATCACAGCTCACAGCAACCTCCAGCTCTTGGGCTTAGGCGATTTTCTTGCCTCAGCATCCCAAGTAGCTGGGACCACAGGTGCCTGCCATAACACCCGGCTATTATTTGTTGCAGTTTGGCGGGGGCCAGGTTCGAACCTGCCACCCTCAGTATATGCGGCACTACTCACTGAGCCACAGGTGCCACCTAGCTCCTTCTTTTTCTAAGACCAGACCCAAGGATGCAAGGCTTAGGGCCCAATGTCAGACAGAAAAACTCATTCCTGGAAAGGGCTTCAACGAGAATGTTCCAAGAGGGTAAACACTCCTTTTTCTTCTTCTTTTTTTTTTTGCAGTTTTGGCCAGGGCCAGGCTTGAACTCACCACCCTCAGTATACAGGGCCAGTGCCCTACTCCTTGAGCCACAGTGCCACCCTAAATACTCCTTCTTTAGCATCTCAGTTATTGCCTATGGAGGCCCCACTTCCAGTTGATGGGCTTTTAAACACTGTAGTCGTAGATGTGCGAGGCTGAACCATGGAACCTCTAAAGATGCCTTCATCCTAACCCTGGAAGCTGTGAAGATGCTACCTCACAGGGTAAAAGGGATTTACAGGTAACATACAGTTAAGGATCTTGAGACGGGAAATGATCCTGGATTATTCAGGTGGGCCCAGTGTAATCATATGGTCATTCTAAGAGGGAGTGAGGAGGGTGAAGGTCAGAAAAAGTTGTGGGGACAGAAGCAGAGGTTGGGATGATTTGCTTTGAATTTGGAGGAGGGGCCACAAACCTAGAAATGTAGGCAGCCTCTAGCCTCTGAAAAAGGGAAATGATTCTCCCCAAAACCTCCAGAAAGAACACAGCACTTACGACACTCTGATTTTAGACTTTCAGCCTCCGGCAGTATAAGAGAATAAATTTGTATTAATAAGCCACTAAGTTGCTGATAATTTATCACAGCAAGAATAGAAACTACAGTGATGCTTGTGGCTCAAAGGAGTAAGGCATATGGCCCCATATGCTGGAGGTGGCGGGTTCAAACCCAGCCCCAGCCAAAAAAAAAAAGAATAGGAAACTAATATGGAAGGGAGAAGGGCACATATTTTGGAATTAGGTATATTCAGAAAATGTAAAGTCAAAGATTCTTTTACTTATTTTCCCACATTTAAAACCAAGCAAATGAGCCCAGGAGTTAGAGGTTACAGCGAGCAAGGATTGTGCACTGCTCTCCAGCCTGGGTAATGGAGTGAGTCAAGCTAGAGCTGGACCCCATCACTACTAAAAATAGAAAAAATAACTGGGCATTGTGGTGGGTGCCTATAGGCCCAGCTACTTAGGAGGCTAAGGCAAGAGGATTGCTTGAACCCTGGAATTTGAGGTTGCTGTGAGATATGACACCGTGGTACTCTACCTAGGACAACAGAAAAAGAAAAGGAAAGATGGAAGGAAGGCTGGGAGGGGAGAGGGAAGGGGAGGGAGGAGGGGAATTGGGAGAGGAGGGAGGAAAGAAGGAAAGAAAAAAACACGTGACTTAAAATTCAACTGGAGGGGTCAGTGCTGAGGTGGGGAGGGGTGGCATCTTTCTTACTTTGCCCATTCTGCGGGCTTGAGAGCTTCCTTTCAAAGCCATATCAGAAGAGTGGACTTGATTGATATAAATGCTGACGAGGAGTTCCACCAGGACCCAGAATTCAACAAGACAGCCCTCAGATGACAGAAGCAGCAGTACTGAGCCACCTCCTCCTAGTCTCCAGGAGCCCTCTCCCAAGCCCAATAAGATCCCTGCAGTTCTGTACGATGGCCTGTGTAATAGGTGAGCTGCCCTCTATGTGGACAGTTCCTCCTGGTGGATCACAGACCAGTAGTTGATTCAGATTATTTGCTCTATAGGAGTCTATGATGTGGTGCAGGTGAAATTCGCAGAGAACTGAGCAAATGGCCAGTCCAAAGGCTATGCTGAGCTGGTAGTAGCCTCTGAAAACTCTGTCCACAACTTGTTGGAACTCCTGCCAGGAAAAGTTCTTAATGGAGAAAAAGTGAACATGAGGGTGGCCACCTGGCAGAACCTGTCACAGTTTGAGGCACAGGCTCGGAAACATGAATGTGTCACGTGTCTGAGTCCCAAAAGGGGGAATACTTACACGGGCCCACTCCTAAACTTCTAGTAATTCTGTTGATGGACCAGCTACACCCCCTGAGAACTTTGTATCCTCATCCACTGTGTGGATAAGCCCCTCAGTGTACTGCCCTACTTCAATTGCCTTCCTCCAGCCTATCTCCTGATGGGTCTGCCCCACCACCAATTCTGCCCCCCACCACCTCTCTTCTCAAGCTTTGAGGTCCCTCCTCCTCCTCTTCCTGGTATCCACTACCAGCATCTCATGCAGCCTCTGCCTGGATTACCTCCTCATGTTGCTGTACCTCCCCTGGGGCCCTCCCTTCACCTCAGTCCAGCCTTCTTCCCCCCACCAAATGCTACAGTGGGGCCTCCACCAGATACTTACACGAAGACCTCTGTACACTATAGTCACCATGGCAGCTGAGTTTGGAGCCGTCCACCCTCTACAGTAAGTGAAGCTGAATTAGAAAAGATCAGAAGCAAAATAAGCAATTTCTAGCAGTGTTGTTTCCAAAGCTGTATCTGGAGCCAGTGCAGGGGTTTATATGATGCAATTGAGATGCTGCTCCCAGCCATCGAGATTATCAAACAGTCCCTCGTAGCCAGTGATGACCATTGCTGTTCCTCGTCTCCTCTCTTAAAGACTGTCTTCGTGGCATCAAAGCCAAGTCCTACAGCAGCGGTTCCCAACCTCTGGGTTGCGACCCCTATGGGGGTCAAACAACCCTTTCACAGGAGTCACCTAAGACCGTCCTGCATATCAGATATTTACATTAAGATTCATAACAGTAGCAAAATTACAGTTAATGAAGTAGCAACGAAAATAACTTTACAGTTGGGGGTCACCACAACATGAGGAACTGCATTAAAGGGTTGCGGCATTAGGAAGGTTGAGAACCACTGTCCTATTGTGTGGTGCCAGTGGAAGCTCTTCCTGGAAAAGACATCGGTGCAGGGAGAGGTCACCTAGCCAGTCCCAGGAAGCAGCAGGAAGCACCAGGATCTGCTTCATAATGGAGATCAGCGTGATGATTATTTCCAAGAGAAGAAATGGAAGCACAAGAGACACCAGGATAGGGAATGGGACAGGCACCACTGAGGAAAGAGTCTGGTTGGAAGCAAATTTTTTTTTTTTTATTTTGAGACAGGAACCTCAAGCTGTCCCCCTGGGTAGAGTGCTGTGGCATCACAGTTCACAGCAACCTCCAACTCCTGGGCTCAAGTGAGTCTCCTGCCTCAACCTCCCAAGTAGCTGGGACCACAGGTACCCGCCACAACACCAGGCTATTTTTTTGTTGCAGCCGTCATTGTTGTTTGGCAGGCCCAGGCTGGATTCGAACCCGCCACCTTAGGTGTCTGTGGCTGGTGTCTTAGCCACTTGAGCCACAGGCACTGAGCCAGCCAATTTTTTTTTATGGACTTGCATCTCCTCACCTTGATCAGGACTAAAGGACAGAGGCCGCTCCACCCCTTCCCCTTCCTCTAATCCCCTAACTCCCTCCAGACACTGGGGAATACCCTCTGCCCTACAGGAATGAAAACTGCCTGGCAGCCCTCCTAATCCCATACCTCTACCAGGAGAAAAAACCTAAAGATTTCATGTGATGGGGAGGGGTGCAGACAAGAAAAAACAAAAATAACATTTCCAGGCTCTGGTGTCCATAGAGAATGATGCTTTGGCCAAGGAAACATATGTGTTTCTGATTCTCCGCGGGCAATTCACTGGTGAGGTTAATTGGAAGACTTCTTCCCAAAGGAAAGGATCTTCCATGTAGGATCTAGGAGAGTGACTGGGTGTGCCAAATATGCCCAGGGCCCTGCCCTCAGCACTAGATCTGATGGGGCCAAGAGGGTCCCAACCCCTTGCTCACTTTTTTTTTTTTTTCTGAGACAGAGTCTCAAGCTATTGCCCTGGGTGGAGTGCCATGGCATCACAGCTCACAGCAACCTCCAACTCCTGGGCCCAAGCGATTCTCTTGCCTCAGCCTCCCAAGTAGCTGGGACTACAGGCTCCTGCCACAATGTCCAGCTATTTTTTGGCCCAGGCTGGATTCGAGCCTGCTAGCTCGAGTGTATGTGGCTGGCGCCCCACCCGCCTGAGCTACAGGTGCCAGTCCACTTATTTGTTTAACTCCTTTACCTTCCTAGCCCTTTGAGGAGGGATCATGAGGACAGAAGTTAACCCTATGAAAAACGACCTCTGTTCTTGCTTTTCCTCCTCATATATTGATGGTTTATTTCCCTGACCTCCCAGAGAGCTGAACCCTTGCACCTCTCTGCCGCCCAGCCTTCTCAGTGGACTTGTCCCTCCTGAGCAGAGAAGGCCTTGTGAGCCGGTTACCTCCCTCTGCTGATGAGTGTTGGCTCACAACACTCTTACAATAACCAGCTCTTAGTCATCCCTCTCCCTGTTCAACACATGGAGCTTCTTCCTTGTTTTAGAGGAAGGTATTGCCACTGGGAGATGGGGAAATGGGGACCTCAGCAATGAAGACCCCTTGTGAAGTACTAGGAAGAGTGAGGGTGGAGGCAAGCTGGGCAGGGTATGGCCTACTTTCATAGGCTTTTCTTTTTTCAGGTTTGATGTAAACACGGGCTTGCATCCCCAAGGGACATACTTTTACATGTTGTGAGATAGCCTAGCACTAGTAGGCAGGTGAAGTCACATACTTGGTGTCTTTTCACCTTTTGACTATTGCCTTAATAGTTCCTCTTGCTCTGCCTGGAGATACTTCCTGCCTCTCATAAGCAGGACTTGAATGACTCAGCTCAGACTTCTAAGGACCAGCCCCCTTCATTTTCTACACAGGCAAATGGAATTGCTTTTCCCCTAACATCCATATTATGATGTGGTTGCTGCTGAAGAAGAAGCCAACAACAGGGTCCTGCAGCACCACAGGGTGAGGCTACTTCTGCCTGTCATCAATAGGGCACATGACATCTAACATGAAATAAGACTTGGCATGTGAGACGCAGGGTCACTGGAAGCCCTTCTGGCTCAGAGGGACTGAAATGGACTGAACCCTTCCTCCATTCCCAGCACATTTCTGACAAGCCTTCAGTCACTAAGGGAATTCCTGCAGGGCTGGAGAGGCACACTCCCTTGGGACAGAGGCTATAAGAGGCTATAGCTTGTAGCTTCCCCCCCTACCCGCCCTGTTCCCTAAACCCATCCCCACCTCCACTTGAGAAGGTAGCACCCCACGTACCTGGCCAAGTGTTAAATGATGTGCTTATCCTCAAGAACAGATCCAGTGTCTTTTTATTTATTTGTTATTTTTATTCATTTATTTATTTATTTTTTGAGACAAAGTCTCACTATGTCACCTTCAGTAGAGTGCTGTGGCATCACAGCTCACATCAACCTCAAACTCTTGGGCTTAAGTCATTCTCCTGCCTCAGCCTCCCAAGCAGCTGGGACTACAGGCACCTGCCACAACATCTGACTATTTTTTGTTGCAGTTGTCATTGTTGGTTAGCTGGCCGGGGCAGGGTTCAAACCCACCAACTTTGGTGTATGTGGCTGTTGCCATAACCACTGTGCTATGGGCATTGAGCCTAATTGTTTATTTTTTTGAGACAGAATCTCACTATGTTGCCCTGGGTGGAGTGCTGTGGCATCACAGCTCACAGCAACCTCAAACAATTGGGCTTTAAGTGATTCTTTTGCCTCAGCCTCCCGAGAAGCTGGGACTATAGGCACCCACCACAATGCCTGGCTGTTTTTTGTTGCAGTTGTCATTATTCTTTAGTGGACCTAGGCCAGGTTCAAAACTACCTGCCCTGTGTATGTGACCAGCACCCTAGCCACTTAGCTATGGGCACCGAGCCTCCAGTGTCTTTTTAAAATGTAAAGAAAACCAAGGAAGGTGACAATTTAAGGGAAAAATATATAGAGGGAACACCAGAAACACAGTTTACCCAGAGAATTTTTTTCTCCCCATCTTTGTTTTGTTTTGTTTTTACCCAATGACACAATTTTTAGTTTTATTTCCTGATAGCAAAAGGAAGAAAACCCCAACTCTCCAAAAACGGCCAAGGTCCCATCTCCTTGTCAGTAATTTGTCTAATAGGTCTGAAATTGTGTAATAAATTTGATGATGCTGTCAAAAAAAAAAATTTCAACTAGAGGTCTGAAATGGTTAGATTTCACCCTGTGATTTTTTGTCCCAATTTCAAATTTGCCTTCCTTATCTCCTTACATATACTTAGACTTCTCAGGTTTTTGATCCAGAAAAATCCACTCTTAGTTCTCTGAAAACATGCATTAGAATATCTTGGGGATTTATAAAAAGGTGTATGGGAATAAAGCTGCCTTTTTAGATTGAAAATCTGAATGGTATTTGTTTTAACCCAGCTCTGGCTCTGAGAGTGATCTACTGCTCTGTCGCCCTAAGCCTGAGTTTAGTGGTCATTCCAGGACGTGTTAACAGACAGTGACATCATCTGCGGGGAGGAAGTGGCTCTCAGGTTACCATATAAATTGACTTAAGCTTTGGAGAGGATTACAGGGGAGACCTCTGCTAAGTGTAGAGATGCCATTACAGCTAAATCAAAGGTAACTGTGAGGTCTGGCAGGCACCTGTCAACAGGTAAGGGAAGGAGAAGCCCATGAAGGAGGCTTGAGTCAGGATTACATTCTCCAAGCTTTATTTTTATTTCAGGTTAAAGGGTCAGACAGAGAAGCCATTCACAGAGATCTTTATTTATGGTTCTCAGGGGCCCATCTTGTGAAGCGTCATAAGGAAGAGGGATGGTTCAGGTGGGATCCCCATCTCCTGGCTCGGCTGATGACAGACAGAAGGTCTGGTGCTGTGTGAAAGCCTCGCTTTTTATGAATGTGTATTAATGTTTGCAGGCACAACACGGGAGCTCATCCTTCTCTGTTACTTCCCCTGCGGGGATAGGTATATGTTTTCCAAGCCTCCTTACTCCCCGGACACCTGAAAAGACTTGTTTCCACCACCTGTCATTGGCCTTTAAAGGACACTGAGGAGGCACATGTGTCCTCGACTGGCAGGCTAGGGGAGATGCTCCCATTCTGTCAACCAGCTAATCCTGGGTAAGGTATTTGTGGGTAACTGATGTGTTAATTATAAAGTATACCTATCCTAAAAGACACTTACCTTTAGTCTGTGACTCTTTTCTTTTTCTTTTTTTTTTTGAGACAGAGTCTCACTATGTCACCCTCAGTAGAGTGCCCTGGCGTTACAGCTCACAGCAACCTCCAACTCTTGGGTTTGAGCGATTCTCTTGCCTCGGCCTCCCAACTAGGTGGGACTACAGGTGCCCACCACAACACCCGGCTATTTTTTTTGTTGTTGCAGTTGTCACTGTTGTTTGGCAGGCCCAGGCTAGGTTTGAACCTGTCACCCTTGGTGCATGTGGCCGGTGCCATAACAACGGTGCTACGGGCGCAGAGCCTGATGACTCTTGAAAACAAGCAATTTTAGCACCTAAAACAACAAAGGTTAGAATAATTAAATGAGTAGAAGTAACATTTTGGAAGAGTGAATGGACCCTAAGATCCAGTTGAGAACCTCATCATCTCCCCAGAAAGAAACACTGTATCCATTAGCAGTCACTACCCATTCTCTCCACCTCCTATTGATCCCCAGTCCCCACTAGCAACCACTAATGTATTTTCTCTCTGTATGGATTTGTCTATTCTGGACATTACATATAAAGAGAGTCCTACAACATGTAGGACTCTAAGACTAGCTTCTTAAGACTCCTGTTTCCAAGGTCCATCCATGTTGTAGCCTGTATCAGCACTTCATTCCTTTTTATTCCTTTATTATCCAAATAATATTCCTTTGTTTGGCTATGCCACTTCTATTTATCTCTTCATCAGTTAATGAATGTTTGGGTTGCTTCCTCTTTGGAGCCATTTGTCTGAATTTTGAAACTGGGTCTGTGTTTCTCTCCCTACTATTCAGAGTTCCTATTGCAGTCTGATGTAATCCTTTGCATGTGACATTTGCTTTTTATTCTATTATCTTCAGAATATTCCCTCCATTCCTAGAGCTGAAATTTGATGAATGTGCCTTAGTGGGTTGTTTATCATTCAGTGTATTGGACTTTCCATAGACACTTTTTTTTTTTCGAGATATAGTCTCACTATGTCACCCCCGGTAGAGTATTGTGGCGCCACAGCTCACAACAACCTCAAACTCTTGGGCTTAAGTGATACTCTTCTTGCCTCAGCCTCCCAAGTATCTGGGACTACAGGCTCCCACCACAACGCCTGGCTACTTTTTTTGTTGTAGCTGTTATTGTTGTTAGGGAGGCCTGGGCAAGATTTGAACCTCCCTACCCCAGTGTATGTGGTCTGTGCCCTGGCTGCTGAGCTACAGGCGCCAAGCCTCCACAGACACTTTTAATTTAGATACTTGAAGCTTCATAATTGGGAACTTTTCTTGTTTGTTTGTTTGTTTGTTTGAGACAGAGTTTCACTGTGTTGCCCTTGGTAAAGTGCTGTGTTGTCACAGCTCATAGCAACCTCCAACTCTTGGGCTTAAGCGATTCTCTTGCCTCAGCCTCCCAAGTAGCTGGGACTACAGGTGCCACCACAATGCCTCGGTATTTTTTTTGTTGTAGTTGTCATTGTTGTTTACCTGGCCAAGGCTGGGTTCAAACCCGCCAGCCTCAGTGCATGTGGCTGGAGCCTTAACCACTATGCTATGGGCACCAAGTCATTTTCTTGTATTTTTAATTCTTTCTTTCAATCTTCTTGGCTATTTTGCAATTAGTATTATTGGGAGTTGGTCTTTCTGGCTTGATATTCTAATTTTATGATCTATTCTATCCTATTTTTCATTTCTTTGTATGTTTGTCCTACTTTCTAGGAAATTCCTTCAACTTTATTTTCTAACTCTTCTCTTAACCCACCGTATGTATGTGTATGTGTTTTGATATTAAAATAGCAATTGAGAGCTAGGCATGGTGGCTCACACCTGTAATCCCAGCACTTTGGAATATCAAGGCAGGAAGATTACTTGAGCCCAGGAACTTAAAGTTACAATGACCTACCCAAACCAGGAAAAGACCCAACAAGAAAAGAAAATTATAGACCAATATCACTAATGAATATTGATGTGAAAATTTTCAACAAGATCCTAACAGAATCCAGCAACACATCAAACAAATCATGCACCACGACCAATGGGTTTTATCCCAGGATCTCAAGGATGGTTCAACATACGTAAATCTATAAATATAATTCATCACATAAACAAATTAAAAAACAGACCATATGATTCTCTCAATTGATGCAGAAAAAGCTTTTGATACCATCCAGCATCCCTTTATGATCAGAACACTTAAGAAAATCGGTATAGAAGGGACATTTCTTAAACTGATAGAGGCCATCTACAGCAAACCTACAGCCAATATTGTATTGAATGGAGTTAAACTGAAATCATTTCCACTCAGATCAGGAACCAGGCAAGGCTGCCCATTGTCTCCATTGCTCTTTAACATTGTAATGAAAGTTTTAGCCTTCACAATTAGGGAAGAAAAGGTGATTAAGGGCATCCATATAGGGTCAGAAGAGATTAAACTTTCACTTTTCGCAGATGATATGATTGTATATCTGGAAGATACCAGGGATTCTACTACTAAACTCTTAGAAGTGATCAAGGAATATAGCAGTGTCTCAGGTTACAAAATCAACACTCATAAATCAGTAGC
>CAUYQV010046897.1:0-29171 GCA_963574575.1 Galagoides demidoff
TGAAGACGAGGTGCTGTGGGCACTTTGGTAAAATCATTGATTATCCAGCATTCCTTTTTTACAGTGTTACGTCAGCTCAAGCTTAGAAAATGAAGAAATAGAAAATGAAGCCTGTTGTGTTTATTGTTGAACAATCTATACCCGTGTCTTTGAAGAAGTTTCTTAGTATTGGTCATTAAGTATCAAATGGGCTTCCCCAAACATTAAAACAGACAGAGTCTGTTCCTTGT
The DNA here is from genome assembly GCA_963574575.1 of Galagoides demidoff. NCBI lineage: Eukaryota > Metazoa > Chordata > Mammalia > Primates > Galagidae > Galagoides > Galagoides demidoff. The sequence continues at coordinate 231 of CAUYQV010046897.1, forward strand.
TACCACTACTTCTGTTTCTGCTTTTGGATATTATTCTCCAAAGACGGCTTCGTTAATTATACAAATAAGGTGAACACACAACAAAGGGATGTCTCCTTACAAAACATGCAAATGACTTTCTAGTTTTGAATACATTCAAATACATTGAATCCCAGGACCTCTGACGCACAGGATGTGGATGGATTTAATGCTACTCATAAAATCATCGTTATTTTGACCATTTGAAATACGCTTGTCATGTTATAAAAAAACTGGACATCATATAACAGAACTGCTTATTTTAACCAGATCTTTTTGGTGTGTTGCAAGCTGTGTTACTGTTGTTTTTATTTTGAAGATTACATGCATGGCTAATAAAGTGAGAGTAACTGGAACTCACAGTTTCTGACTCCAAATGCTACCTTCGAAACTGGTTCACGGGTTTTTATTTAACAAAAGGGTTTTTTTTTTTTTTTTTTGGTTTTTTTTTTTTAGGATTAATTTATATTTATTTGGTAAGTTTTTCAATTTTTGACTTAAAGTTTATTAGTATTCTATAAATGGTTTTCTGGAAATGAATTTTGGAACTTAAATGTTTTAAATAAATATCTTCATTGAAAATGCAAAGATTTTTTTTTTACCCAAAAAGCAACCTTTTATCCATGTAGAACGAAAGTTTATAAAACTTACCTGATTCACCAAATTCTTGCTAATAGTTGAAGCATAAAAGACTCAACATTCTTCTCCATGGAATCACTTTTTGTGTTTAGCTAAATAAATCTGATTATTTTAATTTAGGTTTTTTTTTTTTTTTGCATTTTAGAAACTTTAAATTAGATATACTTAAGAATGTACATCAGTTTGTAAAAATCTAACTCCTATGTACTTAATTTCAAAAAGTGAAAGCATTTGTTAATTTTATATTTAACAAACCTTATCTGGGTGCGGTGGCTCACGCCTGTCATCTTTTTTTTTTTTTTTAGATTTTTTTTTTTTTAAATCATAGCTGTGTACATTAATACAACCACGGGGTACAATGTGGTGTTTTCATATACATTTTGAAATACTCTCATCAAACTGGTTAACGTAGCCTTCATGTCATTTTCTTATTAAGACATTCATACTCTACTTTTAGAAAGATTCACTTATACCCTTGTAGGATAAACTAATTTAGGTTTAAAAACCATTCACCAAATAGTAGAAAGTACTTTTATTTGTTAACTCATTCATGCCATTTTTGCACTGTTGGCCTTAAAAGTGATAACACCTATTCATGAATATATTCTTTGCAATATTACTTACAATATGTGAATGTTAGAAATAATAGATGCCCTCTGAGTTACCTGCATTATGTGTGATGTGATTTGAGGAGGCATCAGAATGATCACCCTGGATACCACTTAGCATGATGAGAAAGTGTTATACTACCTTGATGAGCAAAAAGTCGCCACACAAACGCCTGCAGAGGACTAGAAAAGCAGCGGGGGGGAAAAGAACCCTAATATTATTAGGGTTTTCTGATTTAATTTTACCTTCTGTGTTCCGAATTCTCTGTATGGTAAATCTTTTCCATATCTTATCCTGATTTGAATTTTAAAATTACATTAACAGAAATTATGATTGTCAATTATAATTTTCTAAAGATTTCTTTAGGGATAGGCAGAGTCTAATTTTTTTTTTTTTAGTTTTTCAGAGAAACCAGGCAAACCGGTATACAGCAGTCAAAGGATAGATCCCATTTTATTAATGGTGACTATTAGGTAAAAATAGGTTTAAGAGAAGTACCCAACAACTCAGACACACATCTGGTGCCTTTCCAGCCCATCTGGCTTGTAGCCTTCACCAGTACAGGGACTCACAAGAGATTTCTCATTCTTTTTTATTTTTTCAAAGGCAAAAATAATGTGAGAATAGCTATTTCAGTCTATTGCTTCTGTCCCGTTTCTCATGTCAGGAGAAACATTAAGCTAGAAAAATAGAAATATGTGAAGCTGTCAAAAATATATCTTATGCAAAAACACTGGACTAAATTCTTTGAAATTTTGGAAAGAATGGTTTTAGGACACATTTTAAGCTATTTCTTAGTTATCAACTCTGCTTAAATATTTTCAGAATTTTTTCTAACTGTATCCCACAAGAAAATAAAGAATATAAAATGGGGATAAATCAATTCTTAACCTATAGAAACCACAGACACATGTGCTATACAAATAGATTAGCTTTATATCTAGCTTGTCAATGTGGCCAAGACTAAGCTAAGTTTAAAAATAGAGTACTTATTCCCTGCTGCCAGTTCACTTTTGATCAAGTTCACGAACGCAGGAATTACTGAGGAGCTGACAGCCGTCATGAGGAATCACAGAAAGACCTTCTGCAAATCTACAACTGAATGCAACTGCCTTGACATAGATTTGTTTAAACAGAAAAAGAGCCTTCTTGTTTATGATGTAGCCTGTATTTAGTGTGAATTTCACATATTTTTATAAAATGCTTTATTCTCAGATAATGTAGATGTGTCTCTCTTCCTAGGTATGGAGGTAAGCCCCATCCTGTGTGTTTGGTTAGGTATCGGGAATCTGTGTTTGGGATATTCCCACAGCTGAATCGGATGCTCAGGGGATCCGATAATTGTTCGGGGATAATTGTTCTAAATGAAGCTTGATCATTTTTGCTTTTAAAGTTATAAGCGTCTCGTTATACTCTGTTCAGTGTGATAACTACAGTAATAAAGTATACAATGTCAGATAACTTCCTAAGGCATCTTTGTGTTCTTGGTTTTATTAGTGTCTGGCACATAATAGTGATTCTAAGTTTTTTAAATTAGATAAATTGAATGAGGTGATGAATGGAGTTGGTTCATTGTATGTATGTGGAATAAAACGTTTTAGCTAGTTTGGGGTTTCCAGACGTTGCAAGATGTTATTTATAATGTTCTTTTTAATCTGTCGCGTGACTCGGATTATAGCGTCCTTCCTGAAGCAGCAATTTACTCAATTATAAGAAATGAATATCATGGAAGAAAGACACTAGCATTTAAATGCAATCTTTTTATTTTTATCAATCCAAGCAAACCTTGCTTTTTAGGTTGTAGCAAGGTTACAATTTCTCCTTCTCGGCTAACTACAAAATAAAAGGCTCAGTGTCTGCATTGTTCAGCTTGTAAAAAAAAAAAAAACACTTGAAAAATAACAACTTTCTTTGAAGCTTCAAGTAGGAGCGCAAAATATTGAAAGGACATTCTGTGTTTTAGGTGGCCCTCTGGTGGTGAAAAGGTCAAACTATCCCAAATGAAGCCTGCGGGAGCCTTTAATACTAAGAGTGAAAATCGAGCGGGCCAATGAGAAATAATCTATTGTCATCTTTTCCCTGGGATTCCCAAGGCAAAATTAACAGATACAAAATAAACAGACAGCAACAACTCTGATCTTGTTTATGTGTTTCATATAGCTACCAAATGAAATTGCTAATGATAAAAAAAGCTCCTAAAATTTTTTAATAAAAAACTATCACATTTTATTTTTTATACTTTTTACTTGGGAATAATTTCAAATTTGCACAACAGTCATAAAAATAGAAGTAGGTGTTCCTGCCTACCTTTATTGAGCTAAATATTAAAAATATTAAAATCTCATATGACAGTAGGATCTCTTATACAACTATAAAATGAGCATGGATATCCTGCCATCTACCAATCTACACACCTGCATCAGATTTCCCCAGTTGTGTTACCAATTTCCTTTGTCTGTGTCCAGGTTAATTCGGTCTGTGAGTGTCTCAGTCTTTCTCTGTCTTTCGTGACCTTGACACTTTGGGAGAGTATTGATTGGTTGTTTTCTAAAATATCCTTTCATTCGATTTGTCTGATCTTTTCTTAGGATTAAATGCAGGTAATTACATATGAAGTGATTTTGTGACCTTCTGTCATTATATCTCATGGCCTCATATCAGTAGACACACATGTCATTATAACATTGCTGGTGACGTTAACTTTGATCACTGGTTTCAGCGGTGTCTGCCAGGTTTCTTTACTGCAAAGTTACTATTCTTTTCTGTAGGTGATTAGTAAGGGTATCAAATCAATTTTAGATCAGATGTTTTGCCATAATGAAGATCATCCTTGCATTTCCTTTCTTAGGGGCATTTTGCTGAACTGGAATTATAGTTTGTATACTAAGCTGGGAATTGCTAATGTTATTTTGTTGTATTGATTGCTAATCGTCTTTCCCCCTTTCATTGATGGCCTTATATCACCCGCCTAAGTTAAAATCTGCAGAAAGGTTCTGCTGGCTTATGTTGACTAAACCTCCTGCGCTTCATGACCTCACAGGTGTGTCGAGAGTACCAGCGTGGCAACTGCAACAGAGGAGAAAACGATTGTCGATTCGCTCACCCTGCTGACAGCACAATGATTGACACCAATGACAACACAGTCACTGTGTGTATGGATTACATCAAAGGGAGATGCTCTCGGGAAAAGTGCAAATACTTTCATCCCCCTGCACATTTGCAAGCCAAGATCAAGGCTGCTCAGTACCAGGTCAACCAGGCTGCAGCAGCACAGGCTGCAGCCACCGCAGCTGCCATGGTGAGTAGCTGCCTCGGCCTTCCCCGTTAGCAAGCAGAAAGGCAAAGTGAGCGACTGTATCTGACGACAAGCTGTTCATTTATTAACCTTTTCTTTTCAAATTTTTGCTGAAGATACGTTTGTTCAGGTATCCCAGACAGTACCTAAAGAAGTTACCGTTCACAGAAGTGAGGGTAACTCCTCAGACGGTTCAGATTGCTCCTCCTCTTGGCCTAACTTTTAATACTCTTATCTTTTTCTGGATGTAGGCTTTCTGAAATTTCCTGCTTTGTAAAAACCACCTGTCTCCTTTTCGATATAACGATACCGCCATTTTCAGTCTTCTTCTTTCTGTGTGTCATCTAATCAGCCATTGTTTCCCTCTGGTGTGTTCTTTTGCACATCAAGGCTCTTTACATATATCTTGCTTTTAGCAATAAGGTAATCTGGAGCTGTTTAGGAGAACTGCTTCCACCAGAGTATTTTTAGCCTTAGACACAGGATTTGGAACAGTATGCTCTCTCGATCGCTATTTCATAATATTGTGGCATAAACGTAAGAGTAAACCTAGAGCGGCCCGACTATGCCATCACGTAGAGATTTCAGACCAAGACAGCAGTATTCAAGGAGTTAGAAACGGAATCATTTACAGTAGGCACTAAACTAGATTCTGAAGTACATTTTACTGTGATCTAATAGCTGATTTTAATGAGTCCATTCTTTCTTCTTTGCTTAGCTATTTCAGTGTTGTCCTTCTTTACATAGATATATGACTTAATCATTAAAATGTTCATCTAAGAAGTCACTGTGCAGTGTTTTCATAGCACAGTGGAATAATCACGAGAGAGGTCTTTTCTGTGTTTGTTTATATGGATACTTGAGCAAAAATACAGAAGCCAGACTCTCTCCTCTCTCCCTTTCACTCTTTTTTTTTCTGTTAGAATATCTCGTTTGTAATTAACGACAAAGAGGAGTTATCTTCCCAATAACAACTCAGTAGTGCCTTTATTGTGCATGCTTAGTCTTGTTATTCGTTGTATATGGCATTCCGATGATTTGTTTTTTTATTTGTTTTTTCTCACCTACCCAAAAATGCACTGCTGCCCCCATGATGCACCTCTGCTTGCTGTTTATGTTAATGCGCTTGAACCCCACTGGCCCATTGCCATCATGTGCTCGCTGCCTGCTAATTAAGACTCAGTCGGCTGTCAAATCACTGAAGCGACCCCTCGAGGCAACCTTTGACCTGGTACTATGACCTTTCACCTTTTAGCTTGGCATGTAGCTTTATTGTAGATACAAGTTTTTTTTTTTTTATCAATTTTAAAATATATATTCCTTTTTCTTTTGTAAAGTTGTAAAGTACAATGAAAAACTGAGTGTGGTTTCCTGACAAAATCAGTGGAAAGACTATAAGTACGTAGATGGATGTCATATCGTAAAAGATTCTGAAAGCCCAGCAGCCCACATTCAGTTTGACTACATTGTAGAATGTTCTAGAGAAATACTTGGAGGACATTAAAAGTATATTTTTGACTGTATCCTTATGTACCTGTTTGGTTAGCATGGCTTTAGTGATAGAATTATTTACTTTTTTTAATATTGATAGTTCAGTATTTAAGGAAAAAAAAAAAACTTGCATGCTCTGGGACATTTGCATGCTGAGGTAGACCTGTGGGGAGGAGCAGAGTGGGGTTAGTTATGATTTATCAGTCACTCTATAATTAACGATTAACATTGCTTATACCTGTCGACCCTCGTGGAGCGGCCAGTGCAGCTTCTCTTCTTTTCCCAAATCAGTGGCTTCTCACAGAAAGCCTGAAGCATTATGGGACATTAAACACCTTAACACATTGTAACATGTGCTCTCCTACTAGTGGGGTTTTGGTTTGGACAAAAATAATGCTTCCTGTAAAGCTTTTATCTTGCTTTTTTTTTTTTTTTCCCCTTCCCCTTGATTTTTTTTTTTTTTTTGTTCATTGGATTTTTTTTCCCCTTGGGTTAGTTAAGTGCTCTGCTGCCTGCTTGCTCATGCTTCCTAACAAGTTTAGCCTTCCACTGACTGTTCTTTTTTCTTTTTCTCTTTTTACTGGTATTTGTTTTTTATACTCATTCACCAAACAGGGAATTCCTCAAGCTGTACTTCCCCCATTACCAAAGAGGCCTGCTCTTGAAAAAACCAACGGTGCCACCGCAGTCTTTAACACTGGTATTTTCCAGTACCAACAGGCTCTAGCCAACATGCAGTTGCAACAGCATACAGCATTTCTCCCACCAGGTAAGGGGTGGGGGGTTGTTCGTACATGAATCTGATGCTCCACGTAGAGTTCTGTTGTTAGAGCAGAGAAACCACACCCCAAGTTTGTTTTTAGATAAGCTGGTAAGGTAAGGTGGTCCATAATGGAAATTATCTGAGGGCATCTTAATGTGGTTTGCCGTAAAAACTAAAAACATCAGCTTCATAAGGGTTAAAGATCAGTGGTGTTTTATATATTGACTTGTGTTGATATAATTTGGAATTGAAATACAGTTTTCTTCTCTTTCTTTCCTCTTTCCTCAATACTGTTATATGTCTGTCAAGCCATTCTATGATGCGTTCCTGCTGTAAGACCCCTTTGCCTCTGCCATTCTGTAGAGTTCATGTGGATTATATGAAATGACACCTCCAGTTTTGATCTTTATTTTTCATCCTTTTTTCCCCCCAAAGTCAAGAAGGAAAAACTGACTATGCTCTAGAGCTCTTAAAAAGTGCTCATGTCAGTCAGCACATTGCTTAAAATTACAATTATTCTAAATTTAATATAAAAATAACCCTAAGAGCCAGTGATGTCTCCAATTATGATTGGGTTATACATACATGGTTTTAGCTTATTTTCAATTTGGTCACATATACATAACCTAGAATTATTCACATGGATTTAATAATTAAAAACACAGACTATTCCTTTAGTTGCCTAGAACTTTATTGTTTTTATTCCTTTTGAGTTCATTTCAGAAAATACACATTAAAATCCTCATAATCTAGAATTTAACCAGAAACACTAATCTCACTTTCTTCTTTACCTCCCTCTTAACCTTTATTTCTTAAAAAGACTTAAGTTCAGAGATTTATTTAACAAAATAATTTTATTTTATTAATTAAATTAACAAATTAATAACTAGGAATGCATGTCAAAGACCTAGTTTCTAACACTACATTTTTCTGTATTGACAGTATTTATGGTGCATTAGATTCATAATCTTATAAGAGAAGGTGCTTATTTATTTTTGATTCATGAACAAAACGATAAAATATATTCACATTAGTTTTTACTGCTAAATACAAACTTTTTACATAATGTATCTTTGAAAACCTGGCCATCTATATTCAGAATTAATATGTTAAGAACATTCAGTTAACTAGAATATTCTACTAGTTGAAAGAGCCTACACTCCTGAGACCATGGATAGATAAAATGACATCTGTACTTGAAATACTATCTGTCAAGTTAAAGTTTATCTCTATCAGAATAAAAATGAATCATTTTGACTGTAGTGTATTCATTGTATTCTGAGGGGAAATTCACATTTTAATGTGTTTTATGATAATTGAAACTTTCTTCTGAGCATGTGTAGATTTTTGGAGATTTTTAGACCTTAAACTTTTTTCCAGGTATAAATTCCCATGAGTATTTATTATCTCCAACAAACGCTCCATTGATTTTTTTTTTTTCTGGAGTCAGATCACTCAACAAAATTTCAAGGGATTCCAGGTAGCAACTATAATCTTTTGACAAAATTAAAAATTATTTTTGTCAGTTTATTTCACTGCTTAAAACATTCATTAAAAATGACAATTTTTCTACCTAAATTCTAAAAATAAAAACAAATCTGTCTCCTCCCTATGCTATTCAAAGAAAACTAAAATAATCTAGCTCGTCAAATGGGGGATTTTTGCATTAGTTTTATGAACAATATTCAATGGACTGTAATTTTTTCCTAATATATATAACCGTCAGTTGCATAATATATTTGACCCTTATTTGTGACACTGATACCTACCTAGAGTAGCATTTATTTGTTCTGTGGACAGACAGAACAAAAGATGCAAAGAAAGGGTCCTATGAGCCAAACAAACACATTCATAAATCAGAGTCACTCTCATTGCTATTTTAAATAAAATGTGCATTGATTTATGAAATACGCTGAAAATTTTACGGTATATTCACATTTTTATGGTGCGTTTTGCATCAGAGATATTCTGTCCTTGATCAGACCAGGGTCTCTCAAATATAATCCCTATGTTATGAAACTCATGTGGTAGCAATAGAAAGTAGCCTTTACTTGCAACTCAGTTTTAAGGGTCTAAAGGTGTAGGTTGACCTTTACTCGTCACATAACAGGACTGCCACCATGATTCTTCACAAATATTTTAATTGTTATATAATATGTGCCTGAGTCCACCAAAATCAACCTTACGACATGAAAAGGTTAAAATGGATAGCTCATCTTTATTTTTGCCAAACCCCTTCATCAGACAGTGAGAAAGGAAAGACGTCCAATGCAGGAATGTAAATTCAAACACCCCAGGCACCAGGCCAAAAAATGTAAGAGAAGCAAGAAATAAATTGGGCGCTGTGGGTTCTGGGAGGCGCTGGGGATCACAAGCCCCGTCTAATGGGGATCCTCAGGGTTCAGACTCAGCCTTCCTTCTCTCAGGGAATGTCTGCCCAGCAGGCTTTACCTGCCGTGTACTGCAGACCTTTGTAATTCTGGGTTTTATAGTCTGTGTGAAGGAGGGTTGATTATGTCTGTGTCTCCTGGGTTTGGTTGTACAGAAACCTGCAGAACTTAACCCTGTAGCCCTGATGTACAATGCTACGGGTCTTATGAATTTTCCCCACACATCCTGGACATTTGTAGATTCCTATGGGAAATCTCAATTTTTAAATTTTTGCAATTAATTTAATTTTTAAAAACGCCTTTTGAGAACTGAAGGAAATCCGTCCTATTACAGAGACATACGTAATCCCATGTATAACACCTGGGAGAAAAAGAATTTCATTTTCTAATATCTAGGTTATTTTGCAAGTAATATGAAAGAATTATATGATCAAAGCATCTCACATAACCACACTATGATAATATCATGGAAGGTACACACTGAAGGCTTTATTGGGACTTGGAAAAAATTGTAATTTTTTTTTTTGCAGTTTTTGGCCGGGGTTGAGTTTGAACCTGCCACCTCCGGCATATGGGACCGGTGCCCTACTCCTTTGAGCCACCCAATTTTTTTTTAGTCACCCAATTTTTTTTTGGCAACTTAGAGTTTTAGAGCTCTGTAGTTTGTTACTTCAATACTAACTGCAGATAGATAGATCTGTTGTATTCAAGTCACAGTGATGCATGGTTGGCAGAGTCTCCATGCAGGTGATTGCGTACACAGAATAAGTTGGCAAAAGATCAAAGTTCAGTGACCGGCCAGCCAAGTAGCCAAGAAAAATTACAACTTTTAAGAGCAGAATTGAACTCATGATGCATCTACTCATCTAACCACCATCCACTCATGATCCACTCACCATCTTATCTGAAAATAACAAATATAAGTAATAGATTAAGTTTACATTGAAATTTTTTTTAAATTTTAGATGCATACTTTTTTTTAACCTTCTCCCTTAAGACCTCAATTGATGATTTATGAAGATTATGCCTAATGTAGGGTTTACTTAAATTGTAGCTATGAATTAATATCACTTTTATTTATATATTTTTTTCCCTTGAATTTGAGTCTAGCACTAAACTCAATTTCCTTGGATTGGATAGAAAAGAAATAGAGGCATTTTTGGAGTCCAGGAACCCATCTTCCCATCTCCTCCTCCTACCTGACCCTGTCCTCACAGTGGGTCCTGTGCAGTCTGGTATTGGCAGGTGGGCTACAAATTCTCCATTTGTCAGTCACCACTGCTCACTGCCCATAGGATCACTGGCCACAATTGCACGAGCTCTTGAAGACAAGTGCTTCAGGGGTGCTGTGCCAGCATTGGGTACCAGCATCCTTGCCTGAGTCCTCCGGGCTCATGTGCAGCCCATGCCTCTGAGGGGCTGCTGTCCACAGAGCTGTCGGGAAAGGACAGGCTACATGCTGGACTCTCCTGGACCTGGCACGCTGTCAGCCACTTTAGTCTTGAGAAATTTTTCTGTCTGTCCTCCATTGAGGTTTTTGCTCACCTGCCTTCAAAAGATCTAAAAATAAGTTTGCTTTAACCACCTCTGTTTGGGCTGCATTATAGCTCTACCTGAAATAAGGAAACAGAAGACCAGGAAACTTTCTGTAGGGGCATTAGGGTGGGGCAGGGTATTTCTTTTTTTTATAGAAAGAAAATAAAGATTTCCAGCTTGTTACTTTTATTATAATTAATACATATAACTATCATTATCTATAATTACAATTATGTTAATAAACTATTTCCATATAATAAAAATCAAGAAGGTGCTGCTTATTTGAATATCGATTTTGAGAATAATTTGATTAATTATAAATTTGCAGTCCTAAAGTGATATACATTGCTTTTAGAAGACTTTAAATCAGCTCGGCACCCAGGACACAGTGGTTATGGCACCAGCCTCAAACACCAAGGCTGGTGGGTTTGAACCCAGCCCGGGCCTGCTAAAACAATAATGACAACTGCAACAAAAAATAGCTGGGTGTTGTGGTGAGCACCTGTAGTCCCAGCTACTTGGGAGGCTGAGGCAAGAGAATTGCTTAAGCCCAAGAGTTGGAGATTGCCGTGAGCTGTGATGCCCCAGCACTCTACCAAGGGCCACATAGTGAGACTCTGTCTTAAAAAAGAAAAAAAAAAAGACAACTTTAAATCAGCTATATAATTCTCACTGTAATATTTCTAAATAGGCCTGAATCAACATATCAAAATCCCAACTTCCAAATAAATCTCCATTATAATTCTTTTTCTGTCCTCCTCTTCCTCCCTTCTCCTTGAAGTAATTTTAGCTGTACATACATCTAATTTGTAAATTACCATCCTAGCAGGTTTTTCTGCATTTTCATTATCAATTAAAATTTTTAAAAGCCACGTAATTACAATGACACATCGCTCAGAAGCACAGCGTTCTGCTCTGCCACTGTCTTGGTAGGGGAAATTGGAAACGGACAGGCAACGTTTGCTTGAGTTTTGCGTTTTGCCGAAAATTGAGGAAGAAATTTTAAATTGGTTATTTGTGTGTCATTAATAGTAAATCAACAATTTGAAGTAAAGATGAATGTTATGGTCATTTCAAAAGTGATTTTTGTTTTTGGTAAGTGGGTCCTACAGCATTTTGCCTCCCTCTTGGTGGGTTATTGCACCCTGGCTAGTATTTTCATTGCTGCCTTCTATTTATTTGCTGCAAATCCCTCAAAACTGTGTGCATTGGTTATAATGGTAATGAGGAATATAACTCCCACTAAAATTTATACCATAAAAGCTGTAGGGTTTTAGAGAGATAATATAAGGTAACTCATTTTCAGCATGTGCAGCCTTAATCACGCATGGGATGATACACAGTAAGCAAATTGCAGCATAATAATAACAAATTTAAAATTTATAACCCGGGCCGTATTTAAATTGGCTTTAATTTTTTTTTACATAATCACACCATTCTTTCTTCATTCGTCTTTTCTTTTCCAACCCTCTCACCCTACCATGCAAAGAGTAATGGTTTCATGAGATTCAGATCCGCTATTAACTTTTGCTTGTTCTAACGTCTGCAGTTAACTTACTTGTTATTACCGATTTGTTTCTGTTTGTGTCTTTCACAAATCATTGACACAGTAGTAGTAGCAAATGACGGAGATTTTCAGATGCCTTACATAATGCCTGTCAGTGTCATCTTACTCCACCTGAGAGAGCGCTTCCCTAGATCTATTACGAGTTTAATCACTGATCATTGTGCCCACAGTCTAACTGTGATAACAGACTAATTTTGCAGCTATCCCAAGGATGCCAGTGAAGTAATCTGTGTTTCAGACAGGTTTCTCAATGGCGGCTTTGTTTTGTGGGGCCATCTTTGACAAGACGTACTTGGCAGATACGTTTCTAACAAATGTTCATCCCAGATGCTACTAGCACTTAAACAGGATATGCCGAGATTTATATAGAAATATAAAATCATTTGATATTTTAAAACCTAGGTTTCTAAAATTACCCCACAGAAAGAACAGTAGCTTTGCATATGGGAAAGTGTCCTGTCCTTGGTAAAATAAATGAAATTTTCAATATTTACATGTCAAAGAGAATCGGGACTATATTTGCAATGTTTATTTTTACTTTTCATGGTAGAACAATTGCGAACATCAGTTCTAACACCCCATATGTGGTGTGTGTATCTTCATTATCTCCCATTCAGGGTTTTTATTGAAGTCTAATTAGCAATTTCTTGTGTGTGAAATTTTATAGAACATTTGCTACTCCAAGTAATCTTGAGAATCTAAATCAGTGGTGAAAAACACTCTGTTTTCCTAGATACCCACCAAATAAACCAATTGGAGAGTTACAAGAAATTATTTTCCCTCTTAATACTTTTCCTAATCTTTAATTTAAAACTAAGAAAATGCAGGCTCGGTACCCATAGCACAGTGGTTACAGGACCAGCCACATACACCAAGGCTGGCGGGTTTGAAACCAGCCAAGACCAGCTAAACAATAATGACAACTGCAACAAAAAAATAGCTGGGCGTTATGGCAGGCACCTGTAATCCCAGCTACTTGGGAGGCTGAGGCAAGAGAATCACTTAAGCCCATGAGTTGGAGGTTGCTGTGATCTGTAGCACCATGGCACTCTACCCAGGGCAACGTAGTGAGACCCTGTTTTGGAAAAAAAAAAAAAAAAAAACTAAGGAAATGTAGAAATTCATTTTTAATCCATAATTTATTGCTTGGTATCCCTCCAGTAAAATTCCTGTACAGATGATCACAACTCCTCCCATGTCCAAATGGTTCCTGCTACAATAAACAGGGAAATAAAACTCAAGGAATGAAAATTAATGTTTGGGTTTCGTTTTATCATTAAGTCAGTTGTTGTGCGTGGAATTATATATATAGTGCTTTCCTAATAAGTAACATCTCTCATTATTTAACATGTGTTCCATCTAAAGTAAATGTTAATACACCCATAAGTTTAAGTCAGAAATAATAGCAAAGCAGCCAGACAGTTAGTAACCAGATTTAAACAAAACAAATCACAGTGTTATTTTTTAAAGAATTAAGTGGGTTTGCGTTATTTCCAGAATACTTGTATGTGTATGGGCAGCAATTCAGAGAAACAAAGTGTACCAGCACACAGTTAAACTGGCTTGTCCTCCTCACTCGAGACTAGTTCTAATTGATCACTGTGCTGATGTATGATTTGATCATGCTGACAGTTACATGCCACTGTTGCCATAATAACAATGTTTCTTCTTTGTTCAAATGAATTTCCTAATGACACGTGTGATGGGATGTTTTAATTCTTTTCCCTTTTCAAATCCACCTTCCTGTTGCAATGCATGATGGGCAGGCTCAATATTGTGCATGACACCCGCTACAAGTGTTGGTAGGTGCCAGCTTTGTTTCTTGATTATCTTAAACCTGTGGTGCACCTCACAGCCCCTCAAAATCCACTGCTACGTTTAACGTGTACCTATTGGGCAAGTCCATTTCCCTTTTACTAACACCTGTCAATTAAATGCCATTTTCTATTTAATTGACAAGGACTCCCGTAAATGTTTTCTTTACACACGACTGTTTCCGTTAGTCACCTTCGGTGGATTTTGATTGGACTATGAGTTCTGGTGTGTTTTTTAAAAAAAAAAATCTATCTCATAAAAGTAATATACTGTATGTTTTCATAATAGTAAATAAAGATATTTCATTCGAGCAAATAACTGTTTATATGAAGTAAATACTTGTATTTTAACTTAGATTTTGAATGTGTGACTATGAACACTATGTAGAATTCTTGTTTTTGAAAACTTAGCAAATTAAGCCTGTTTGTGTCGATTTTCTTGATTTGATGGTAACAAGCTTTTTTTCCCCTTTTTTTTCTCTTTCATCCTCCCTCCCCTTCTCTCCCTGGAATGTTGTCCTGCTTTGCGCTGTGATTGCATGTCACTCGCTGGTGATGTCCTGTCACATGGCTTACTGCTGTGATAAATACCATGCCCAATTATCTCCTCCATGTTGCCATGGTTTCCATATTGCTACACTCTTCTGTATGTTTGCTTATATGATTTTCCCTCCGAAAGTTCCCATGGTGCACGGTGCTACGCCAGCCACTGTGTCCGCAGCAACAACATCTGCCACAAGTGTTCCCTTCGCTGCAACAGCCACAGCCAACCAGGTTTGCTAATTTACAGCTTTGTTTCTTAAAAACCGACTCTAATAGGGCTCAGTCCAACAGCCCTTACGCACGTGGATTTCCCATTGAGGTCAGTGGGAATCGTGTGTACGTGAGGACTGTCGAGGGTGCTCTAATAAGCATGGGGTTTCAAAGATACCTCTTGTTGGCCTACACATTCTCTCTATGATGAGCAGCAGAATGCTTTTATGCCATTTATAAGTGCTCCAAAGTTGTCGCAGCTCCATTTCTGAAGCTACTAAAATGATATTTACACAAGCAATTCTCATTTGGACTCAATCGATTGTCCGAGTCTTTTGACGAATCAAAAACGGAAGTGATTTTGCTTCCGAACATTTGGTGTATATATAATCTCTTTTTTCTTCCCTAAAATCTTACTGAAAGCCAAACTATTTAAATGTGTTATAATATGCCACAAATGACCACTCTTGTAAATAGTTTGTTACAGATTCATTATCATGTGATTCCTTTGATAAGGAAATTGCTTATTCAAAATAAATTATTTGTGTTATTTTTATTCTCAGTGCATTTAGTAAGACAAATAAATAAATAAGCACTTTTACTTTTTTAAAAACCCTGCATAAATATTGGAGATTTGTGAAGAAAACAGAAAGAAATCAAGTATGGAGATAAACAGTCGTTCTGTGTTTCATACAAGTTATAGGGGACTTTTCAGCAAAAGGGATCTGTTTCAGAAGTTTGAAGTTCTATGATATACAAGAAAACTATTTAAAGTTAAATGACTACAAGTATTTAAAATATTTACAATTTAAAAACTGACATTGATTCAACCAGCATTTTCTAATTCCATCTAGAAGTATTTTCCAGAAAAAAAATCAGTTAGGTCTGAATATATAGATATATTTGTTATGAAAGCAAAGTTCAGTAGAGTTGACAGAGCAAAAAAGCACTTAGAGCCAGACCACGTATCAGATAACCCACAGACTAAGGGTCAGTGTGGCCAAATGCATCTCAGAAGAACTGGTATCAGATGGGAATCAACAGATGGGAAAAGAAGGCCAATTAGGAGCTGTCTGAATTTGTTCTTAGTGCCATGAGAGAATAGCCACCCTTGTTTCTGTAATATATCATGTACTGTTGAGGAAGAGCTTTCAGCTATTAGTATAGCCATTAAAACTCCCAAACACAGAATGCCAACGTGGATTTATTTTAAAGTTTCAGTCAGGCTTTAAACATTCCTTGGCAAAGAGTCATTAGCTCTTAAGGAGCTTGTCAAAATAGCCCTCGATTTACGCTAACACATCAGACTCATTTACAAGAATGCTAGATTGTGCATATGTGGCATGTTAGTGATCTTTGGTAGAAATATCACGGATTCAATGCAGTGCATTTACAATACAGATCAACAACGCTAAAGTCTCCAGTGTGTACCACGTATGACTGTAGAATTGCTGGTGTAAGAGAACTATAACAAAGCAAATTTCAACATGCCCTTGGCCACCTGGGTTGTAGGGGACACTTTACTTTTTTGCATTGTGCTGTGACCATTTCATGCATAATCTTGGGTCTTCATACTACTTTACAACCACAAGAAAGAAAAGGGTATGGATATATATATACACACATATATTATATCTACATATACATACATATGTATATGCCTACAGTACATTAGCAATGCTGGAAATAGCTGATGCCACAAAATGCAGCCTGCATGCATGCAGAAGTTTATAGAGCTGGCCCTTCATCTGCATCGATTGGTGTTGAAGGTCCTTGGTATGTTTCGACAGCCCCATCCTTGATGCTTCTACACTGTTGGGTGCAGCATCCTGTCCTGCAGCAGCAGGAAAAATGGTATGAGAAGCTTCATTATGCTTGGAGCACATTTTCGTGCCATTTGCCAATGCTGTAAAATTGTGTAAATATGTCAGCTGAGAACTGCAAATAAAATAGGGACATATTAATAGAACACGTCAGACTGTGGGTTGTATTAGAATATGCACGAATGTTGAATTAGTCCAGGGTGTCTAAATTAAAACCACAAAATGCCTTCCTAGAGGTGATTTCATTACTCTTCCATAAACCTTACTGAAACGGGATTAGAGTCATTTTATAGCAGAAACTTAATAGGAGTAAATAGTTGTTTTACTCGAGGTCACACAGCCAGGAACTGGATCACTAGTTACAGAACCTCTGTGCCCAGTCCAGTGACGGTCTCAAGGTTTGATGCTGCCTCTCTTAGGTTAGCAGCCATTAATTGGGGGTTGGAGAAGAAATAAACTATCGATTTGAAGGTCTTGACTTTGGGGGACTCCTGAAATAAGTCACCGTGATCGGTTTGTTACTGTAGTTTCTCTCGGGTGCTCTAATTCTCTTGCTCACTCAAAGACAGTAAAAGGTTCCATCCAGATTCAGAAATAGATTCTGAAGTAAACGGATAGTTTCATAGTTCTTTTGAATTACTGCTTTATTAATTCTTACTTGGTAGCTTTGATCTGGAAAAAAAAAGCTAGACACCCTAATTTGAATGAAAAATGTTAGAAATATGGTTGCACAAAAATAAGGCGAGACATGTCCTACTGTGATTTCTGGGTAACGACTAAGTAACTGAAACCACAGGGGTGTGTGCGTGTGTGTGTGTAGGCCAACAAAAAGGGCTTCTTTCAATCACTGCTCTGCATGAATTTTTGGTAGTTTTACTTCTCTTACTTCCTAAAAAACTGGTAACATTCATAGAATAGTATTTAACATGAAGATTTTTTAAAAAATTAGTTCCTAATTTGCCATTTAAGTTTTATATTAACTTGCTGTTATGTTGACCAGATAAGGACTGTCACCTCACAGCTGAATTTCACTTTCCTTTAAAATTTTAATAGTAAAATGTTTTCATCTCTTGATTGTTGGCTTGCTTGCATGGTTCATTCATTAAATAATTTTTTATTCGCTAGATACCCATAATATCTGCCGAACATCTGACTAGCCACAAGTATGTTACCCAGATGTAGAATTTTCATCACTAAACAGTAAGTTCATTACGTCATATACACTTGTGTATTTATGGTGTTATTTGTTTAAGATAACAGTTGTTGGACGCACTTAAAGTTTTACAAAAGCTCTGAGAAATATTTTTATACAGCTCCCAGTTTTATTCTTAGATGGGTTATGAGCAAGCGTGTCAGGTAAATCTGTAATAATTGTTAATATCACTTCAATATAAAAACAGTGAGGGAAAATAAATGTTTTATTTCATATTAGAAGTGAACGCAAGCATGAAGAAAAAACAGCACTTAACAGTTCCAGAGCTGGCAAACATTTTCTTCAAAGGTCAAATAGTAAATACTGTTGGCAGAGTGGGCCGTATGGTTTCTGCCGTAATGACCCGACGCTGTCACTGTAGCATGAAAGCAGCCGGGGATAATAGGCAAACAGGTGCATGGGGCTGTGACCCAATAAAAGCTTACTTACAAAAATACAGAAGAGACTGGATTTCACTCACAGGCACTAATTTAGTTGACCCCTTCATAAGTCATCATTTATTTTATTTTTTAATTCTTTGGCAGTATCGCCAATGAGATCGTGTACTCACCTGATCTCACGTATCACCATTAGAAAGTAACCAGTCTGATTTTAAATAAGTATGTCACTATATCCACACTCACACGTATGTACATACACAAATGTACGTATCCAAATGAGCATTCGGGACCTCAAAATAAGTTACCTTCGAGGATCATAAAATTCTGACAATGTCGCCGCTGCTCAAAAAATGGTTTAAAAGTCTTGTGTTTTGCCTTCCGAAACATTGCCTTAAAAACTTGCAAAGGTGCCCATTTTTCATCCTTAGGGAGCGTGTCTTATCCAATATTCATGCGCTCGAGTTATAACCTGTGCTCAGATGCATGTTAGATACTTTCCTTGATGTATTTAGAAAGAGACATGACGTTTTAAAACCGCATCTGGTAGATAAAATGAATGACCATTCTTTGTTACTTCCTTTCGTGAATTTGTTTGTGAAGTAAATTCGTAAATCATATTTATGAATGAGTTTTTTGGTGCTATTTTATATTAGTTACCATGTCAATGAGATAAAAATGAGTACACGACAATAAAATTGTCAATAGAAAATGTATTCAGGATAATATCTTAGGAAAGGTTCAAAACGGTTTTTGCTGGAGCAGAGATGAAGGAGTCACTCTTCCCAAGAGTCAGAAAAAAAGTAAATTTGGATGATGAAGGTGTTTTTCTATAGAAAAGGGAGGAGAAAATGGCTTGCAGAAGAGGGAACTTTGTGCCACGTCAGGAGCTGATGGTGGCAGAGTTCAGAGACACTTGTGATAGTTAAATCCATTCCAAGAGCTGTACCAGCCCGGAGCCCATGCAAGGGAAGGGGATGGAAAGAATTTGAGACCCATCTAAAGACAGATGCCAGACTCAATTTGAGAAGTCCTGCCAACGTCAGGCTGTAATCATGAATTAAATTATTGAAATTTGTTTTTGTCTATTTAAAAACCTGTCTTAAAGTTCTTACAGAGGTTCATGATTCTGAACAACAGCCACATGTTTAAAATAAGCACATGACTTTGTAGTTTGCAGCTTTGGAAAAAGAGTTCTTTTGATATGTTATAAAAGTCTCTTTCAAGCTTTTTTCATGAATTGGGTATGTTTGTTACGTGCATAGGTTGCTATCTTCTATTTCTTAGTAACAATCCAGCTTAAAAAATAATGATACCAAATGACCGTAAGTCCGTCGTAATGAGCAAACAAGTGGATGTGACTGTATTGACGCCCACGGCCTCAGTGTTCTTTTCACTTGATAAACAAATATTGATTTTCATGAGAAGTTACATTTAAACTGATTTTTGAATCAACAAAATGGTGATTTCTTTTATTTTCAAAGTTACCTTCTAATACACATTTTTAATATGTAAAGTTTCCCTATGGAAAACAAATTTCATGTAAGAACTGGAACTGTTAGTTCACAAGTAACTGTAATATCAAAATTTCATTCATAGGGAATTCTTTCTGAATTCATAAAGAAATATTTTTATTTTTGTTGGCTTTAGGAGAAAAAAAAAACTCACACAAACTTTGAGTTATCCAAAACCATCATTTAAGGTATCACTTGTTTTAAAAACATATATACTGTGGTCATCAAGAACCCAAAGACATTGAATTTTCTTTTTTTTAAATTAGAGAGAGTCTCACTTTGTCAACCTCGGTAGAGTGCTGTGGCGTCACAGCTCACAGCAACCTCCAGCTCTTGGGTTTAGGCGATTCTCATGCCTCATTCTCCTGAGTAGCTGGGACTACAGGCGCCCACCACAATGACCAGCTATTTTTGTTGTTGTTGCAGTTTGGCCTGGGGCCAGGTTTGAACCTACCACCCTCGGTATATGGGGCCTGCACCCTACTCACTGAGCCACAGGCGCCACCCTGAATTTTCTTTAATAAAACTTGCTGCAGGGATTTGTAGGCCAAATCTTTATTCTTGAAACCTATTAAACTTTAAGAAAGAAGTAAAGTCAGTTTAAATTCTGCCCCACAACAGTGGCGTTAAAGAAGTGATTAACTGCATTGTGTTCCTTGATTCTACAGATGTATTTTACACAGTGAGCTTAGCACTGGGGAATTTTTAAGCAGAGTCTATAATTTTATTAAGCTGTGCATGTCATTTCCCTCTCATAGAGACGACAGATTTAAATCCATTTGCACCTGAGAAGTGATCTTGTTTCTACCTGAAGATATACATGTAAAAATACTGTTGAATCAAGCAAAATGTTCATAGTTAATGTATATTGGAGACTGCTTGTAGATAGTGTGTGTTTTAACAAAGATTCTCTCTTTTTCCTTTGTAGATCATACTAAAGAGGAAAGGACAGTGTGCTTGGTTAGAGTAAAGGATGAGGTCATTAGCCATATTGTATATACCGTCAAGCAACACACACAAAAATCCCTCAGCCACAAGACATCCACACAATGCATGTTAACCAGAAGAAAAGACAACATGGAAATCCACTGCACACTGTTGCCTATACACTTTGTACATTTAATTGATATTTGTGCTGAGGTGATAAACTCCTGTCTAAAAGAACAGCATTGTCTTTCTTTTCTAGCACAGAGTTATGCATTAATAGATGCATACCTAATTAGTTTCCTATCTAGTCATGCCATCTTGAAAAGACAGACTATGGTGTAACCATGATTCTCTTATGTATTGGTACGTCTGTAGACCAAGATATAATTTTTTTAAAAATAAGTTTATTTCTTTCAAGGTTTACAAATAACAAAGGTGCACCTTGTATTTAAAATTGCCATTATAGGTGAGAGCGTGCATGCACAGTCATTTTTGTTTAAGAGTAATATTTTTAATGTAATAGATTGTAAGGCGTGGTGAGGGAGGGATCTGACAGAGATGAATGTGCCAAGCGAAACCACAACTGTGTATATTTTAAAGCACATCATGGCTTTAAGTACCATGTTGCTAAGGATTCTCATGAAGTGCCATAGACTGTACATCAAATTAGAGTATTATTTCTTCAGTGTTATTTTTTTTTTCAGAGCCACATTTTGTTGCTTATTTGCTAGAACTAATCAGTCAAAGGGCACCATTTTTTTTTTTGTTTTGTTTTGTTTTGAAACCAAAGCTGTCTCAGAAATGGCCCATTTAACTTTACAGTAACAATAGACAGCACAACACAAACTCTCAATACCCATAAACTCACACATACTGGAGAGATATATAATAGATATATATAAAATTATTTTAATGCATTGTAGTGTAATATTTATGCCTACTATACTGTATAACATGTTATTCAAAAGGGATATGCCATTTCTGAGACACGATAACAAGAGAAAAAGTATTTGAGGAAATTATTTTGCTTCTATTTATAACCTCTGTCAAAAGTCAGAAGACTATAAATGCTTTGCAAAAATGGTTTCACGTTTGCTTTGATGCTTCATCACAGTCACATTCAAAATAGTGACTCTAAACAAAGAAGAAAGCAGCACTGTCATCAGATGCATGATAAACCAAAATATGAACTTGGGACATGTTTAATTAACCTAGTAATTGGGCGGGTTAAGTACTTGGGTGAATTTTATATGTGATTTTTTTTTTGTTCTTGTTTTGTTCAGATTAACTGCTTATAGCCTTAGAAAGCCTTTTACAAAATTAAAAAAAAAATAGATGTGCATTCAGTTTTTAAGAATGGATTCATCCAAAGGAATTCCTTTTTTTGAGGTTTGGATGTTGCAGCTAGTAAAGGATATTTTTGCTCTATTCGGCAGTTCTAAAAATTGCTGAAGTAGGGGCCAGGTCACTGGTAGTTCTAGTATGGAATGGGAGAAGCGAAAGTTCAGTTCTAGAACTTTCCATACCCCCAAGTTTACTGCAAGTTTTTATGCTTGAGAGAGATGCTTTCTAATATAAGACTGATGTGTTGATTTTACTGATTGTACTGTACATCTATTAAAGCCTTAGATTATTACATTACGGGTTGGAACCCATACCAATGTAATTTCAATCGTGTTAAGAAAGTAATGGTGACTTCACATGTTATTGTAGTTAGTTACATTATAGAATATTACTTATTTTTCTTGTTAAAATGTAGTTTTTCATTTCCTACATTTATTAGATTTTCATTTTCTATTAACAATTGAATACCATTTCAGTTTATAGACTATTGTTTTATTAGATTTTACCAATGAATTTTTCAAAATACAAAAAAAAAAGTAGTTTTTCCTTCATAACATAATCAGTTTTGAATTACATGTAGAGTCATATGAATATTCGTATTGTTAACTAAATGATTTATATTTTACTGATTTAATATTACAGTGTAAGAATGTCAGTCATTGTTAGTTCTTGTCTAGTTTTCATTAAAAGAACAAAGATCTTTTATATGGATATCTTATAAATATATAATCATTGCTAAGTAAGAAGTTAAGTTGTTGCTATCGCAACAATCCTGGCAGACAATTGAGTAATATTTTGATGATTTATTTTGTTTGTAATTAGTTATTATAAGAAGATCTAGATCCTAGATATTAGAATAAAATTTATTTTCTACTGTATCCATTTCAAATGTTAAAGTATTGTTTAATATTTTTGAAATCCCTGAATATCAGGCCTTGTTATAAATAAGCTGCATAATCAATAAATAGAACAAGGGACTTTTTGTTGATAATCCAAATACTCAAAGTTTACGTAATGAGAATTATAGTGTGTGTGTGCAAACTCTTGAGGGTTGATTATGCTGCAGTTTAGCATGTTGGGACGTCTAGAGAGAAGGTTGACTTTTTGCACTTCTGTATATAGTCAAAAGAGAGAAACCTGTATAATAGTAAGATCTTATTTTGAATAAAAACGTCTATAATTACAAGGAGTTTTGTTAAGGCTAATAAAATGACAGACTGAGCAAAATTGCTTGCAAGTGGCACAGAGTTAGCACTCCATACCCTTTCAAACACGTCGCTTTGCTTTTTTGTGGACAGCTTGTAGTTTGCCAGGATTTTTTCAGCTGGAAAGATATGCCATCCTTTCAAAAATCTCATGACTGACAAAAACTCCATTGGGCCAAATCTGCCTGAAGATCATTACCAAAAATAGCAGGTACTTCGACCATTAAGGTGAAATCATGGATCAAATATTCCTTACATTTTTCAAAACTACTGCATGTTTAAAACTTCAACAGAAAAAAAAAAGAGAGAAAGAACTATACTAAGGACATATACTATTCAGATCAGTTTCTGCCAATTTCAGTGGTTTATTGTTCACAAAAACAAAACAAAACTTCAAAACAAGTATTGACTTTCACAAAAATCGAAACCGTAAACAGGCAAACCAAACAGCACACCGTAGCTATAGTTGTTATGTGATTGTTTTTTAATTGCTATAGGAGCCGCGTCCTTTCAGCAGGTGAAAAAAAAAAAAAAAACTGTTCAAATTTCATGGTTTTAATTTTCAACTCAGAAGCACTCAAAAGTCCAAATGTGACCAGGGGCACTTGTTGAATGAGCTAATGCATCCAGCCCTCACTCCAGCTGGTTCCTAACGTTGCACTTACCAGCAACCCTCCCACTTTCATCGGCTGAAAGGACATATGTGCTTGGTTTCACTATTATGTAATCACAACTTACTTTCTGCTTGTAGTTGCTTACAATTATGTATTTTGTCTTGGGCTGCAATTTGTTTTATGCTTATTTTATTATTACTGCAGTAGTTGACTTTGCTGTATGGAAAAATAAAGTGAAATTGCCCTAATAAAACTTCTCTTTCTTAAGTATATTTGTGTACCTGAGATTGAATAGTAATCTTTCTTCTTTGCGCGTTTCATGTGCTGGTGTGTGTCTTTATGAACATACTGATGTGTAAATTGGTTTTAACGGATTCTGAGAAAGGCATTTATTATCTTTCTCACTAATGATTTGTTGATACTAAAGGTGAGAATCTGAATCAGGATGTATTGTCACCTTATGCCCGACGTTTTCTGAAAGATCTTGCCCTCCCCTCCCCTGACACTGGAAGTACTGATTGAGATGGTTTTAGGGGCGGGGTGAAAAAGTAAGAAAAAAAGCAACCTCTTGCCAGTTCTAGATCACTGTCTTTCTATTAGAAGTGTTATTCACCTGACTGCTCTAGCTGACAAACACTAGAAATCATTTCAATAATAGGTAATAGCATTTGATAACAGAAGGACAAAAGGGCAGACACCCTACTGAGCCAGGCCCTGAGGTGACTTCTGAGCTCTGTGTGTGTGTGTGTTGGGGGCGGGGGGAGAGTGTTAAATTCAAATTTTAATTTTAATATTAAATCAAAATTTTGGTGGAAGTGAGCCCTGGTATTCCATACAGTCTTTGCCATTTCTGCAAATAGCCAGTGAAGACCAAAGTTCTAATGTGAAAAACCTTTGCACATTTTATAGTTTAAAATCCTGTGGATTGCGCCTTTGGGTATTTGGCCAAAGGCTGCAAACTCTCCTTTATAGGTTCATGACTTTTCTTCTAACATTTATTGCAATAAATATAAGTGCATTATGTGTAATTAATACAATTCTGTTACTGGTTGAGTTCGGTAGGGACATTTATGTTACTTTCAGTCAGGCCAACTATTCCTAGATGCTGAGTGTCAAAAATACATCAAATAAAATGGCCGTCCCTGAAATCTCTAAAGCCGGGATCACAACCTTTTCTGAGTAACGTCAAGACATCTGGCTCTCTTTGGTTAGTGATAGTATTTTGTCATTGGGTATAAAATATAATGACAAAAAGCCATGTAACTTTTGGGGTGCTTCACATGAAACTCTAGTAATCACAGATGGATATACATGCGTCTAAGAAATGGTGTGTCCGACGGAATTTGTTCATCCTCCAGACAACAATTCAGCATTCAGTAGGAGTTGTTCCAGGGCCCCCAGGGGTCCTCGGCTCATAGAATGGGACGGGGGAGTTTCTTCTTTCTCCCTGGGAGAACAGAATCACTTGCTAGAACTGTTACTTCCTCACTGACCCTTGGTTCTCACGGAGTTTGCACTTTGGAATGACACTGAAAATCAGTGACAACCTGACAGTCCATAATTTTACAGAGCCACACTTTCTAATGATCTCTTTCCTCATACCGGGAAGTGAACCTGTGAGACACAGTAATAAGATTCTTTTATTTTTCGGTTTGTTACTACTACACTCTCTGAAAAGCCTGAGGCTGTCACTTCTAAATTTGAAGCTCTTCACTGTGTGTTCTGGAGAAAAATTACATTATAATATTATTCCAAAATTTGGAAACTTTTGGGAAAGCCTAGAATATATCTGTTTTACATCTTCAAAATCTATTGTCTGGACATGATGGAGAGGGCCAAGAAAACGTGAAATTTAGAGATTCAAGAGTCAAAGGATTTGCTCTGAGCTTTCTTGATCTCTCAGAACAACACTGAAATGATTTTCAGGTGGCCACTATACTAAAGCCACCCTTGCCCCAGCCTCTGGCATACGTTCTTACAGCAGGTAGCCCCAACCATCCCTGGAAGGGGCCCCGGGGTTGGTACTAACTGGAAGCTGTCCTCAGATCATGGCTGTCTGAGGCCACAGTGGGACACAACTTCCTCCTCTCACCTTGTCCAGAGTTGGATTCTAGGTTCTCGCAGGGCTCTGTATATGCTGAGCTCTGAGGAAGCAGTGTCCAAGTGTGTCTTGGGGCTGACCTGTTCCTAAGGGCTTGGGAATTCTTTGCAGTTCCTCCTGCTGAGCTGCTGTGTCGTTGGCTTGGACCACATCCTGCCACGCTGTCCTGCCCACCTCCCAGGGCACCCGCGTAACTGATGTGCCAGGGCCTACCCCTTTGTCTTCTGTCTCGTCTAAGGAATCTGACTTCGTCTTACAGTCCCTGACCTCCAAGCCTCCCGCTTTGTATTGCATAAGCTTTTTCTTCGTTATTTTAGTATTTTCCTTTTGCTAATTAAATGTTAGGAAGTGGGAAAAACAGCTGCTAAATTTATCATCAGGAAAAATCAGCACTGGCAGGCTAGAACCCAGAAAGATAAACTCTGTTACTGTAATATTAGTGACATACTCAGAAAAGTCATTTCAGAAATGACTTAACTGAATCAAGGATGCTCATTTACTCCCCCTGGCCCCAGCTGGGTTTCCTAATAACAAAACTCAGAATTTCCCTTTTAACAGAAAATAAACCTGAAGGTTTATTGATGGTGGTTAGGAGCCACCAGGCTGTTATGTAAATGTTAACTGCCACTCTCTCTCTTGGTCAAGTTTGCTGCTTTGTGGGGCCCAGCAAGCCCTGCAAGTTGAGTAACTGAACTTGGGATTTAGAAGAGCTCAGTGGTGCAGCTTTGAGTTGGCTCGTATGATCCAATGTAATGGGCACAGTTTCTCTTGAGGGGAATTGTAATTATTGTAGCCCATGCCCTCGTCATGAGCACATCTCCTGAGAAGTAAAAACCCAGCTAAGGAAGAATCTAGGTTCTTCATAGGAAGGCCCCACCTCTATGTGACTTCTCAGGCTAAGTGCTATTAAACGTGTCCTGACAGTGGATATTCAGTTGCAATGGCGTGATTAAATGTTGAATTAACCCCCCTCTAGTTTGAGAGGAAAGGAAGACTGCCTGACCAGGACAGCTGTGAGCAACATTGCTCATTGCAGACTGGATGTGTTCTCAGGAGGAACTCTGGAAATAGGTGAGCAGTCTGAAGTAAAAGTGTATACTTGAACTAAAATTTAGAGCAATGAAGTGACACGGGACCAGAAATTTGGCCACAGACATCCAAAGTCCATAGGACATTAGTTGGGAAGGCTTCTTAAGTAAAGTCATACATAGCGAGAGGGCGGCAAAGCTAGGCAGAGTACCTACACCTCGGAAGTCCCATGATAGGACGCAGATAAATACAGGTTTAGAATGAAAGTACAAAGAAGTATGTAGAACCAGAACCCTGTAACAAAGGTTGAGCATGTGGAACCTTAATGATTCCTATCTAACAGGCAGCCTGGACACTGCCAGTGGGCCTTCACTCACAGAGAGAAACTCAGTGTTTGTTTGCGTTGACACCAAGTCTCTTTCCTTTCTCAAGTGCAACCAATTCCCTGATAATAGGCTTCTGTGGGTCGGAAGATAAATGTCAATAGTAACACCTGGCGTTTTGAGACACCAGAACAGAGAGAAGGGCGGACTTCCACAGCCCGGTGTTTGGTAAGGATAAATACTTGCCCGAGGGGGCAATGCCACCACGGCTGGTGGTAGGAAAATGTAACCACATAGCAGTACTGTAATCGAAATGATTATTATTTAGGATGTGCATGGAAAATTTCTTTAAACTCACAAAAATCAAAGCTACTCATTGGAAATTAGAAACTAAAACCCTGGGAAACACTGCAGTGGTTAAGCTCAAAGGCTCTGGGACTGGAACACCTGGACTCATGCCTCACCTTTTCACCTCTTTGACCCTGCCAATTTACTTCACCTCTTTGTAGCTCCATGTCCCCTTTAATAGAATAAACAAGAATATCTATATTGCAGGTTCATGAGTGGCTTCCAGACTTTTTACCGGTTAGAATTATCTGGGGCATTTTTAAAAAGTATTGATACTTGATTCCTACTCACACACATTCTGATTTTTTTTTTTTTTTTGCAGGTTCATTTTTTTTTGGCCAGGGCTGGGTTTGAACCCGCCACCCCTCAGCATATGGGGCCGATGCCCTACTCCTTGAGCCACAGGTGCCACCCCTCATGTTCTGATTTAATATGGAGAAAACAGTTGTAATACATGTAAAATGCTTAGAAAGGGGCCTCGCATATAGCAAGTAATGGGTATATGTTTACTATGATTGCTATTTGATTTGCTTTAGAAACTCACAGAATCTGTGATTTTCCATAGTAGTTCTTGGATTACACATCCCTTTCAAAATAGCTGTAGTCTTCCTCCCTCCAGGTGTGGTCCCTGCAGTTCTCTCCTTTCTGGACCCCCATGAAACTATCTTCCTGCAATTCACCACCAGAACGGGTTCCGCGGTGACTTCACTGGGGGTGGGTATCTCAAAAATAGAATCAAGTTATTGTTTGCTCACTTTGAAAACTATGATTTTTTTTTTTTTTTTTGTATAGTTCTCATTCCAGCTTGATGTGCTACCAGACCACACCCAGCCCGGTCATTTTGATACTACCAATTAGAAATACCCAAGCTTAGATGCTATGCAGTTTGTAAGCATGATGATCGGGTTTTCACATGCCTGTGTACAACATGTCTCCCTCAAACCTTGTTACAACATGGGCACATTACCTGTCTATCTTGGAAAAAAAAAACTATCTTTGAAGTTCAGTGCTGACTCATCCTTCCTGAAGGTGACCAGATTTTAACATGGTAAAGTGGGACACCATTGATGGGGGTGGGGGGTGTTCTTAATTAAAAATTTGGTCTACATGGAGCAACAAAAATTTTCATAGAACACAAAAATAGTATTGTAATATATATATTTTTAATTTCAACATAAGTACAATTTACAAATATAATACATTAAAAAAATATGTATAGGGCGGTGCCTGTGGCTCAGAGGAGTAGGG
>CAUYQV010046898.1:0-17428 GCA_963574575.1 Galagoides demidoff
CTGAGAAAATGACATGAAGGCTGTGTTGATCAGTTTGATGGAAGTATTTCAGATTGCATGTGAAAACCCCACACTGTACCCCAGAAGGGCATTAATGTACATAGTTACCATTCAATAAAATTTAAAAAAAAATAAAATAAAATAATAAATAAATAAATAAATAAATAAATAAAAGAATGGTTTGGTGGGTAGGGGGCTAGGGAATCAGTGTTGCTGATTGATAGAGTTGGGGGTGGGGGATCACAAGAGCAGTTGAGTCAGTTCCTTGGTATAAGCTTCTGGGCTGGTTGGGTCAGTTGGCCCACCAGAATGCAAGGTGTTTGGAGGTAGTTAAAAAAAGCAAAGAATCTTTATGACCATCAGTGTGAATCCTGAGTAGTAAACAATTATAGGAAAGCAAGCTAGGGAACAATGATTGGTGTAACTATGCCTATATCTTTGCAGAGTTCAGGCCTCTATCACAGTTCCCAACTTGCAGTTCTTTATTAATTTTATAAAGCTTGGTTCCCAAGAGACATATAGATTTATTAAAGGTTTACATATAAGAGCCTTCAGAATGAAGACTAAATCTCCCCATGCAGGACCCAACCATCTTTAGGTTACAGAAAAATGCAGGCTCAGAGAATAGTCAAAACCAGGTTATGGTGATAAGTCAGATTTTAATGGAAAGATAGGTGATAGCAGGAGTGCCCAACCTTTTTGGTACCAGGGATAGGTTTCATGGAAGACACTTGTTCCACTGATGGAAAAGTTGGGGAAGTGCAGGGATCTGGTTTTGATATGAGTCTGCAAGTAATTGATTTATTATGGTTTCTATGTAGTCCAACCTCCCTGTGAATGATAATCTGTATTTGCACCCAGTCCCCAGGGCTAGCATCACCACCTCATCCCCACCTCAGATCATCAGGCATTAGATTTTCATAAGGAGTTTAAAATCTTACAGTAAGTTTGAGTTCCTATGAGAATCTAATGCCACAACTGATCTGCAGAAATCAGGCAGTGATGCGTACAATGGGGAGCAGCTGTAAATACAGATGAAGCTTCTCTCCCTGCCAGTTGCTCACCTCCTGCTGTGCAGTCCTGGTTCCTGACAAGCCACTGACCAGTGATTGGGGACCATGGGGTTATAGCAAGGGAAGAGAGGAAGCCTGATTAGCAAAGGCAATCTTGTCACGTAGCTGAAACCCCACAGGTAGCAGTCCTCAGAGAGAACAATCAGTAATTCTCAACTGGTGTGCCGTGAAAAAATTTAAAGATCATTAATTAAAGTATTTTTGAAAGAAGTTCAAAGCACAGTAAGTATATATTTTTTCACTTTTTTTTGATCAACATAATTTAAGTATGCCACAGAAGTTTAACTATAGGTTCAAGTGTGCCATGAAATAAAAAAAGGTTGAAAAACACTGGAACAGGTGGTAAATGTTTCTTTCAGATCTTTAAGGTATATGACTCAGTTAACTTTCCCAGCTTCAGGCAAGGGAAGTCGTAGAGGCACCAATATAGATTCTCCATCAATGCAAATTTCCCCCACAAAAGACAGTTTTGCAGGGTACTTTTGTTTGCTGGCCTTTTGGCAGCCATCTCAAAATATGTCAAAGGAATACACATTTTGGGATAAAATATTTTTAGTTCCTTCTGAGGGCAATCTTCTTTACTTAAAGTCAGTTGATTATGTTCATCACATCTACAAAATATCTTCACAGCAAAGTCTTGAGTAGGGTTTGACCAGTAAACTGAGTGCCATAGCCTAGCTAAATTGACACATAAAACTGACTTGTCACAAAACGTTTTGGAACCAAATATGAGGATATTGTTTTTACTTAGCTTTCTTCTCCCAGTGATTTTCTCCTGCTTCATATTGGTATTCTATTGCTGTGTAACAAATGACCACAAACTTAGTGGTTAAAACATAAATTTATGTTTCATAATTTTCATAACTCAGAAGCAAGGACATACGAGATTCTCTTCTCAGGGTCTCACTTGGCTAAAATCAAGGTGGGGCTGCATTCTCCTCTAGGGCTTAGGGTCTCTGGCTGTTGGATGAATTCATTTTCTTACAGTTTTAGAACTCAAACCTGCCAGCTGGGGACCACTTTCAGTTCTTAGGGGTTGTCCACATCCCTTACCATTTGTAGGACAACAATAATGTATCAAATTCCTCTGCTTCAACTCTCCACCTTCCTTGCTGGCCACCAGCTAGAGAAAATACTCTTATTTTAAAGGACTCATGTTATTTGGTCAGGCAGCCATATCACCTCTTTTTTTTTAAAGTAAACTATGCCATTTAACATACCCTAACCACAGGAGTAAGATCCATCATACTCATAGTCCTACATATTTATTACGTAAGGCATTTAATTGGTGGGGGATCTAGAATCTTGGGGACCATCTTAGAATTCTGCCTACCACATGCTTCTTCATGTTATTTGCAAAAATTATTATCCTCTTTATTCAGGGAAAGAACAGAATGACAGTGAGATGCTCACAAATCAACTAGTGAGTAAACTCATTTTCTTAATGAGTTAAGCTACTACCTACGAGCTGGTAGCTGAGTTCCATCTTTCTATATAAGGAATCAGGAGAACTTTTCAAATAGACCCTTGCTAACTAATGCATTCTCATAAAATGCAGAGGGGATCTCCTTCTCTGATCTCCCACAAACTCTGCCCTCAGAGCAAGAGTTTACTCATCTTTTCCCATTTTGAGATTCATTAGTAGCTTCTTGTAAAACCAGCCTCAGTTGCACCTGGCCAAGCAAACATAAAACAGTATGAAAGTAAAAGCAGAGACCAAACAGAGTTGTTCTGCCTTTGTGGTCATTGTATTTTTAAACACACACGAAAGGGGGAAGAGGAAAAACAATCTCAAGTAGATGCCCACCAGTGCACTGATCTCCAAGGAGGTAATGGTGTAATTCAAATTTCTTACATTCACTTCTTTACAGATGGAAGGTAGAAAAGGCAGCCTTGAAGAACTGGTGCAAAAACAAAATTCCAAACTAACAGAAATGGTGACTGGGCCACAAAATGTGCAGTCACTAGGGGTGCTTTCTTTTCATACCCCCTTCTCATGCTTATGGGAAAACCCAGAAAAGGAACCTGGGTATGTGTTGCTGAAAAGAACTCATTATTCTATAGACCCAGTTTATAATCTTATGTAATGAAGAAGTATCTAAACTGTTAAAAAGTGGTTCATGAGCTTATGTCCCTATTTCAGCTTGTTATGTGATGTACACTGCACTTGACCGTGGACCCAGAGATCTCCTGAAATGAACTGTTGGAAGTCCCCTTCAGGACTCACTGTGGAGCCACAAAATAATACCTCACTCAGAGTAATTGTGATTAAAAGCATTTACAAGGAACTGAGATATTCTCATGAATTTCAATGTTTAATTTAAGCATTTCTTCCCCAAAAGAAATCTAAACAGAAACCTTGCCAAATACCTCTGGTAGCCAGGAGAAGGAACAATGGAATCTCCTGCCAAGGGTTCGGAGAGGCTCAGAATGACATTCATCTCAAGAGTTTTTGGGTAATGGATTTTCCCTCCAATCCCAATGTTTTGGGGTGCTGTCTAGGATATGTCTTATTATATTTATTAAGTGATGGAGGGTAAAGGGGAGAGAAGCAAAGAAACAATGGATTGGCTTTCTTGAATGTTGCAACCTAAAGAGAAAGACAGGTGTGGCCCCATGAGGGAGGTCTTTGGGACCATGGCCACGGTGAAGGCAGGAAGAGTCATTGACAGTGTATAGTTGTCTATCATCCTTAGGAAACTCTGCATAGAAGACTGAAAAAATTGCTTATAATCCTTTTTGGAGGTCACCATTGAGAGCCTATGAGACCTAATTCCTTGCCTCTTGTGTAAATTAAAGCCACTTTTATCACCCATGTTATTTCAAGGGAAGCTAAGAATAAACACAAATCTTCTTGACAATACACATCATAATTCCCACAGCTTCCCTTCACGAGTTCCAATGTTATTACCACTATTTACCACAATTACAAGCTGTTCCCCTAGAGACATCTAAAAAATGAGCTATTTAAATCCACACCTCCTACAAAATAAATAACTTCTCAGCACTCTATTTTCATCCACCCAACATTTCCTTCTTTACTCCCAGCTCTTCTTCTTGGCTAAGGAAAATTAGATTCTCTTCCCTGACTTGGCATTAATTGTGCATAAGCGCTTACTTCTCATTTCCCACGACAGCTCCAGGTCCAGCAGCAGTCCCTCTGTGAGTGCCCTTTGGCTGAAAGATGAAAGTGTTCGTTCAGTGCCTACTCCGTGCCTATGGGATTGGGCTAGAGATGAAGGCAGGGTTTCTTATCCTCGCTGCTATCGACATTTTGAGATGGAAAATCCTTTTTCTTTGCTGGGTGGTCTTGTGCTGTAGAATGTTTAACAACATCCTTGGCTTCTTCTATCCACTCACTACATGCCAGCGGCACCTCCTTCCCTAGCTGTGACAACTAAGAATATCTCCAAGTGTATAATGTCCCTGAGGAAGAAAATTATCCCCAGTTAAGAACCACTAGACTAAAAGGATCGAAAAAAATTTATACAAGAAAGAGTCCCTTTCCTTGAGGACTTTAAAATCTTATGGAGGTATAGAATGTTAGAGATGGCAGCATCCCACAGAAATGAAACCAACTCTTCTTTTTCATTAGTGAATAAATTGAATGAGGCACAGAGATAGTAAGTGACATGCTCAGTGACTTGTACAATGGAAACGTTCCAAACAAAAAGGCAGCATGTAATCAAACCTAAGTTGTATTTGTGCAGACCACAGATCTTACAAAAAACTAAGAAGGGAGAGAATAATGCCAGTTAGCTGTGGTATGTAAGAGGCTGTACTCAGCTACTGAGGCAGTATTTTTCAACCTTTTTTATCTCATGGCACACTTGAACCTATAGTTAAAATTCCATGTTGATGGAATAGTTTTATTTATATTGATAAAAAAAGTAGAAAAGAATATACTTACTGTGCTTTGAACTTCTTTCAAAAATAATTTAATTAATAATGTTTAAGGATTTTTGTGGCACACCTAAAGTCCTCTTAGGGCACCTCTGTTGAAAATCACTGCTCTACGGACAAGTACTTGAAGGATGCCAAGGGCAGGGAGAAGAGAGGATGCAGGCATGATCCTGTACAGTCACAGGTCGGAATAGAGTACGAAGATATAGAGCAACCAGGCAGAGAACACAGAATGGCCAGAGATGAGGTTGGAGAGGCTGAGTGGGCCCAAATTCTGGAGCCTACGAACCTCCTGGATTAAGTCCAAAAAATGATTTCTAACAACCTCTGGGGGAGGCAGAAAAATGGAAAGCACAATAAATGGGAGTCAAGGCCGGGTGTGGTGGCTCACGCCTATTGTCCCAGCGCTGTGGGAGGCCGAGGTGGGTGGATCACCTGTGCTCAGAGGTTGGAGACCAGCATGAGCCAGAGTGAGAGCCAGAGTGAGACCCTGTCTCTACCAAAAATTTCTGGGTGTTCTGGCAGGCCCCTGTAATCCCAGCTACTTGGGAGGCTGAGGCTAGAGAATCACTAAAACCAGGGACCCAGTGGTTGGCAGAGGTTGCTGTGAGCTATAACTCCATGGTACTCTACTGGAGGACACAAAGTGAGACTCTGTCTCCATAAAAAAATAAAATAAAATAAAAGCAAAATTAAAAAAAAATAAAAAACAAAAAATTTTTTTAAAAAATTGGAGTCAAGAGATGTGGGCTCCAGTCCCAGCAATTCCCTGCCAGCTGTGTGAACGGACAAGCCCCTTTATTTCCCTTGGTCTTGGCTCCTGCTTCTGTAAAATGAGGGGGCAGAACTGGTTGACCCCTAAGCTCCTTTCTGTCTCTCACTTTGTGTGACTCACACCCACTGTCACCTGCACCAGTAGCCAAAGACCTATTTGCTGTTCATCTTGATATGTCTCAGCAAGCCCCCAAAGGAAGCTATGAGGTGAGGGACTGCAACTTCTGGCCCATCCACATGACATCATATCCACATGTGAGCAGCCTGACTTCAAGGAAATGTGCTGAGTCCCAAATGTTCTTGATTAGTTGCAGTGTTTTCTATTATTGAATAAGGCCTGTCATTTCCTGACTTTTACTAGATATACAATTGCACAGTTTACTGGATTCAGAAAGAAATAATGTACAACAGCTGAAGGGCAAGTGAGCCGAAAAGAGCTCACAGAACACGACACTGTCATATCATTTAGTAAGTTCCAACAAAGCCCGTAAAAGGAGTTAGTATAGTTAGGGATGAAAGTATACTAACTCTTTTTTCAAAGAGAAAATTAAATAAA
The DNA here is from genome assembly GCA_963574575.1 of Galagoides demidoff. Taxonomy (NCBI): domain Eukaryota; kingdom Metazoa; phylum Chordata; class Mammalia; order Primates; family Galagidae; genus Galagoides; species Galagoides demidoff. The sequence continues at coordinate 6,307 of CAUYQV010046898.1, forward strand.
TTAAGGACTTTTGTTCAATGAAGAACACTATGAACAAGATTAAAGGACAGCTAAAAGAACAGGGAAAGATATTTGCAATGTCCAAAACCAATGAGGGATTACAACCAGAATATAGGGATTATAACTGGAATTAATGCAGGCCTACCAAAAAAAAAAAAAAAAGCAGTCCCAACAGGAAAATCAGTATAGGCCTATGAACAGGCAATTTCCAAAAAAGAAACCCCCAAAAGTTAACAAGCATACCATTAAATGCTCATAGAATTTTTTAAAAATCAGGAAAATGAGGCGGGGCATGGTAGCTCATGCCTGTAATCCTAGTACTCCGAAAGGCAGAGGAGGGTGGATTCCCTGAGCTCAGGAGTTCAAGACCAGCCTGAGAAAGAGTGAGACAGAGTCCCAAATGTTCTTGATTAGTTGCAGTGTTTAAAAAAAACAATATCTGGGCATTGTGCTAGGCACCTGCAGTTCCATCTACTTGGGAGGCTAAGGCAAGAGGATCACCTGAGACCAAGAAATTGAGGTTGCTGTGAGCTATGGTACTCACCCTCAGGACAACAAAGTGAAACTGTATCTCCAAAAAAAAAACAACAGGAGAATGGAAAATCAAAGGAATGAGAAGATATTGCTTTATACCCGTTAGGCTAGTAAAAAATTGGAAAGCTTTTGATAATGGCAAGTATTGGCAGAAATGTAGACTCTTCTGTATAGTACTACTGGTGAGACAGCAAATGGATGCAACCAGTGTGGAGAGAAATCTGGAAGGTGCTTAGTCAAACAAAGTATACTCATACAATAAAATATCTGTATTGGACTCTTTTTAACATTTATTTCTTTTTTAAAAAATTTACTATATATTTATAGCGTGCAAAGTGAGGTTATGATTTATAAATACAAAATGGAATAATTAAAACAATTAACATATTTATCACCTGGAATAGTTTTCATCTTACGTGGTGAGATCATTTGAAATTTATTCCCTTAGCAGTTTTGAAGTGCATAATACACCATAATTAACTATAATACATTTGCCACATTGTGCAATAGGTCCGATAAAAAGAAAAACTTATTTCTCTTGTCTAACTGAGACTTTGTGTCCTTTGGCTATCCTCCTCCCCACCCCAAGCCTTGGTAATCACCCTTCTACTCTTGGCTTCTATGAGTTTAATTGTTTGGGAGTCCACACATAAGTGCAAACATGAAGCGTCTGTCTTTCTGTACCTGCCTCATTTCACTTAGCTTGATGTTCTCCAATTCCTCCATGTTGTTGCAAATGATAGAATTTCATTCTTTTTTGAAGGCTGAACAATATTTGATAGTGTATATAAACACATCTCTTGAACCATTTATCTGTTGATGGATATTTAGATTGATTCCATAATTTGGCTATTGTGTACAGGGCTTCAGTAAACATGGGAATGCACACTGATTTCAAATCTTTGGGGTAAATATCCAGCAGTGAAATTGCTGGATTATATGCTAACTCCAGTTTTAGTTTTTTGAGAAAGTAAAAACACTGCTTTCCATAATGGCTGTACTAATTTAAATTCCCACCAACAGCATACAAGGTTTCTCTTTCTCTACATGCCCACCAACACTTATTATCTTTTGTTTTGTTTTGGTTTTTTGAGACAAGGTCTTGCTGTGTCACCAGGATAGCATGTAGTGTTGTGATCATAACTTGCTATAACCTTGAACTCCTGGCTTACACTGAACCTCCTGCCTCAGCCTCTCAAAGCACTGGGATTACAGGATTGATCCACCACACATGGCCTTGTCTTTTGATAATTGCCATTCTGACAATGTTTTATTGTGGTTTTAATTTGCATTTCCCTAATGATTAGCAGTGTCAAGCATTTTTTCATAGATCTGTTGGCCATTTGCATATCTCCTTTTGCGAAATGCCTATTCAGGTCCCTTCTCCATTTTTAATTGGGTTATTTGTTTTCTTGCTATTGAATTGCTCATTATATATTTTCTATATTAACTCCTTATCATATATATGACTTGTAAATACTTTGTCCCAATCCACACTCTCTTTGCAGTTAATTTTTTTTTTCAGGTTAATATTGAGGTACATGCAATTCAGTTAATTGTTTTGCTGTGCAAAAACTTTTTAGTTTAATGTAATCACACGTGCCTATTTTTGCACTTTTGGATTAAATCCAAAAAACTGTTGCACAGACCAATGTCATGTTGTTTTTCCTTCACACTTTCATGTGCATTAGTTTCCTTAAAAAAGTATTACAAAATTTATGGCACAAAACAACATTCATTTAAATATTTTTTCACAGTTCTGGAGGTTAGAAGTCTGAAATCAAGGTATAAATAGGACCTTACTCCTATTGATATGGATATAGGGCTGTGGGGGAGAACCCTTGCTATCTCTTTTGAAGTCAGGTGGCTCCAGGTGTTCCTTGACTGTGGCTGTCTAGCTCCCATCTCTGCCTGTGTCTTCACATGGCCTTCTCCACTTTTTCTTTGACTCCTCTTCTACCTTTTATAAGAACACCAAGTTACTAGTTTTAAGAGCCCATCCTAATGCAGTAAAACCTAACTTTAACCTGATTACATTTGCAAAACCTATTTTTAAGTAAGTCACACTCACAGGTGCAGGGTAGACGTAAATTTCGGAGGAATACTATTCAACCTAGAATAGTCTACCCTTTGACTCCCCCAAATTTATATCTTTACCACATGCAAAATATACTCACCCTATCCCAATATCCTCCCAAATTTTATTTTTCATACTCCATTTGTGTTTTATATAAGGTGACTATGCCACTGATGGTAACAGTACTAACATTTATTAATACTAAACATTTATTATAGACTAGACACTGTTTTTAACACTTGACAGAAACAATTTCTTCCCACACTCCATCTAATCCTATTAAGGAAGCACTATTATTACTCCCATTTTCAAAATGAAGAGTATGAAGCATAGAGAGGTCAAATAACTTTTCTAAGGTCACACAGCTAGGAAGAGGCAGGGCTAGGATTTAAACCCAGCCTGTCTGGTTTCACAGCTTATAACCATAACACCATACTGACTTCCCTATGTCTAAAAGATAGTTGGTTTTAATATTTTGACACATAAATGTAAAATTATAGGTTTAATGCCTATAACCAAATAACTATAGTTATTCCTGCTCCATTGCCCTGGAACAAAACGCTTGATTCCATTTTGAAGTTGGTATCTGAGAAGCATGTCACCAGGTTCCCTGAGCAACGATCTCAGATCCACACAATCTCCGACAGCCACTGAGGTGTTGTCTAGAAGCTCTACAACTGATAAAGTTATCTCCCAACCCAACACGCTCTCTCATCTCACGTGGCCACGCCCCCCTCCTTGCCTACCAAGCTCCACTTCACTGTCCTCTTTTCAATGCATGAAATCACCAAGTCTTTCCTCCTTTAGTTCCTTTATTTATGTTTTTCTTTCCCTAAAATGCTGAGTTGAATAAATAAATGAGTAAATGAATACGTTTATAAACAATGCCCAGTTCATTATCATTCTACCCAAACAGCTTCTCTTCTGGACCTTTATCTCCCAAGCAGTCACATGGTCCTGGACTTCTCCCTCTCCCTGGACATGTAACTGGTCCTCACCCACAATAGATTCTCCAGGTGAGGTTGCTCATCTGTAGCTGTTCATTTTCTTTACTACCCTAGTCTCAGCTCATAACACTGGGTGTTTTGTGCTAGTCTTGTAACTGAACTTTGCCAATTCTTTATTATTTTGTGAATTATCTCTGTTGAGTTGGACCCCCTGCCAGGCACTGTGCCAGGGGTTTTGGAGTCGTTGTTGGGTAGGACAGATACAGTTTCTCTCCTCATGAAGTTTGTCCTCATCAGCTTGTGTGTCTACAAAATATTGAAAAATTGATTTTCCTTAAATTCCACAAGTTGCCATCTGCTTTAAAAATCTTCCATAGCTTCTTGCTGTCTAGGGGAAATAGTTCAAAGGACTTACCCTAATATTTTCCTTCCTGCATTTGCCATTGCCCACCTGAATATCCTCTCTATGCCAACTATAGATTCCCTGCTTAAAAATATACCATTTGATTTCTTGCCTTGGCACTTTTGCTGGAGCCATTCCCCCTTCTTGAAATGTCATCCCTTACCACAGTCAAGCTAATTAACATACCCATCACTTTAAATAGTTACCTGTTTTTGTGGTGTTGATGCTGGTTTGTTTTTATTTTTTTCTTGGTGATAAGAACCTTAAGACCTACTCTTAGCAAATTTCGAGTATATATTATTGTTAACTCTAGACACTATGCTGTACATTAGATCTCCAGAACTTACTCATCTCATAACTGAAAGTTTGTACCCTTTGAACAAAATCCCCCATTCCCCCCCTCCACCCGACTCCTGGCAACCACCGTTTTACTCTCAGTTTCTATGAGTTCAACTTGTTTAGCTTCCAAATATAAGTGAGATCATGCAGTATCTGTCTTTCTGTGTCTGGTTATTTCACTTACCATAATGTCCTCCAGGTTCACCTATATTGTTACAAAGGACAAGATTTCCTTCTTTTTTAAGAAGGAAAGCAAGTTGGGTTGACATGCTTCTTTCACCCATTCCTGTGTGTGTGCATTTACCACATTTTCTTTATCTATCTCTCAAAGAGAATGGCTCAAGCAAAAGTGCCAAGGCAGGAAATCATATGGTATATTTTTAAGGAGGGAATCTATAGTTGGCATAGAGAGGATATTTAGGTGAGTAAGTAGTTAATGTACGATTACTATAGCTTTGTAAAAGAATGTGAAATGTTTCCATATCTTTCCTATGGTGAATGATGCTGCAATGAACATAGGAGTATAGTTGTCTCTTGAAAATACTGATTTCGTTTCATAGACACCCAGAAGTAGTATCGATGGGTCATATGGTAATTCTACTTTTAGTTTTCCATAATGGTTGTACAAATTATAATCTCGCCAACAATGTACAGGGGTTCCCTTTTCTCCAAAACCTCACCAATACTTATCTTTTTTCTTCCTGCACATTTTGAAAATGGCAATCCTAACAGGTGTGAAGTGATACCTCATTGTGGGTTTGATTTGCATTTCCCTAATGATTAATATGTTGAACACTTTCCCATATGCCTTTTTTGGGGAAAAAAAAAGTCTATTCAGGTATTTTGGCCATTTTTAAATTTTTTTGTTTTTAATTTTTGTTTTTGCGATTGAGATTGAAATTATATGACTTCCTTATATATTTTGGTCATTAACCCTTTATCCAATATATGGTTTGTAGGTTCTTCTATTCTATAGGCCATGTTTTTGTTTTGTTGATTGTTTCATTTGCTATGTGGAGATGTTTTAGTTTACATCGCATTTGTTAATTTTTGCTTTCACTGACTGTGCGTTTCATGTCAAGTTCATAAAATCATTGTTATGATTAATGTCAAGGCACTTTTATGTTTTCTGATAGAACTTTTATAGTTTCAGGCCTTATGTTCAAGTCTTTAATCCATTTTGAGTTTATTTTTGTATGTAGTGTAATATAAGGGTCCAAATTCATTCTTTCGTATATGGATATCCAATTTTCTCAGCATCATTTATTGAAGAGACTGCCCTTTCCCTGTTGTATCTTCTTGGCTACTTTGTACAAGAACAGTTGACCCTGTCTATTTGCTTGAGTTTATTCCTGTGTTCTCTATCCTGTTCAATGGGTCTATGTGCTTTTGTTTTGCCAGTGTCATACTGTTTTGATTACTATAGATTTGTAGAAGAATTTGAAATCAATGTGATTCCTCTAGCTTTGTTCTTCTCAAGATTGTTTTGGTTATTTGGTCTTTTGTGGTACCATATAAACTTCTGAACTGCTTTTCTATTTCTATAAAAAACATATGGGAATTTTTATAGGGATACATTAATCTGAAGAGTGCTTTGAGTAGTGTACACTTAACACTATTAATTCTTCTAATCCATAGACACAAGATATCTTTCCATGTATTTGTCTTCTTCAATTTCTTTAATTAGTTTTATAATTTTCAGTGATCAAATCTTTCGCCTATTTGATTAAACTTATTCCTAAGTATATTATACTTTCCGATGCCATTGTAAATTGTTTTCTTAATTTTTCAAATAGTCTGCTATTAGTGTGTAGAGACACAAATGATTTTTGTATGGTGATTTTATATCCTGCATCTTTACTGAATTATTAGCTCTAACAGCTTTTTGAAGGAATCTTTAGGATTTTCTACATACAAGATCATGTCATTTGTGAATAAAGACAATTTTTAATTTTGCCTCTTCCTTTCCAGGTTGGATGCCTTTTGTTTCTTTTTCTTGCTTAATTATTCTGGCTATAACTCCCAGCACTATGTTGAATAAAGTGGATATCCTTATACTGTTTCTAGTATTAGAGGAAAACCTTTCAGCTTTTTACCATTGAGTAGGGCATTAGCTGTGTGCTTGTCATACATGGCCTTTATTATACTGAGATATATTCCTTTTATAACTATTCTTGAGAATTTTTTGTCATGAAAGAATGCTGAATTTTGTTAAATACTTTTCCTGCATCTATTAAAATGACCATAGGATTTCTGTTCTTCATTCTATAACGTGGTATGTCACATTTATTGATTTGCATAAGTTGAACCATAAATCCACGTGATTGAGTCAAAGGATCCATTTAATGTGCTGTTGAATTCAGTTTGCTAGTATTTTGTTGAAGATTTTCGCATCTATGTTTACCAGGGATATTGGCTTATAGTTTTGTTTTCTGGCACTGTCCTTCCTTGTCTGGCTTTGGTATCAGGGTAATACTGGCTTTGTAAGATGAATTTGGAAGTGTTCCTTCTTCAGTACTTTAGAAGAGGTTGAGAAGGATTGGTAGCAATTTTTCTTTAAATGTTGGGTAGAATTTACCTCTGAAGTCATCTGTTTCTGGGCTTTTCTTTGTTGGGAGATTTTTATCACTAGTTTGATCTCCTTAGCCATTATTGGTCAGTTCAGATATTTGTTTCTTCATGGTTTAGTCTCAGTAAATTGTATGTTTTGCTTTCTTTGTGCCCACATTTTATGGTATGGGTCACAATTTACTTCTTTTAAAAGATGTGGCAGCTCAGTGCCTGTGGCTCAAGTGACAAAGGCACCAGCTACATGCACCTAAGGTGGTGGGTTCGAATCCAGCCTGGGCCCACCAAACAACAATGATGGCTGCAACCAAAAAATAGCCAGGCGTTTTGGAGGGCAGGGGACAGCTTGAGGCTCTGTCTTAAAAAAAAAAAAAAGATGTGTCCACAAGAAAGAAAAAAAAGTAAAAGAAAAATGAAAAATAAAAGATGTGTCCGCTAATGAAATTTTAATTGTATTTTTAATATTTTTGCCTTTTAAACTCTATACCATTATAGACTGAAAAGTAATTTATATATCACCATCACATATTAGAATATTATGAATTTGACTGTATATTTACATTTACCAGTGAATTTTATGCTTTCACATGTTTTCAAATTAGTAATTACTTTCATTTTATTTCAGCTTGAAGAACTGCCTGTAGCATTTCTTGTAAGATACGTCTAGTGGTGATAAACTCCTCAGCTTTTGTTAATCTGGGAAAATCTTTCTCTCTCTTTCATTTCTGAAGGTTAGTTTTTCTGGATAAAGTTGGCATTTTTTTTCTTTCAGTATTTCAAATATATGATCCCATTCTTTCCAGTTATGTACGTTTACTGGTGAGATATCCACTGATAGACTCAATGAGGTTCTCTTGGGTTTGATGTGTCTTTTTTTCTCTTGCTGTTTTCAAAATTCTTTCATTGACTTATGAAAATTTGATTATAATTTATCTCTGGAAAGACTTATTTGGGTTCAGATTGTTTGGGAACTTTCAAGTTTTATAAATCTGGATGTCCATATCTATCCCAAGATTTAAAAAGTTTCTAGTCATCTTTTCTAAAATAAACTTTTTGGCCCTTTCTCTATCTCCTCCTTCTGAGACTCCTGTAATGCATATATTGATTCACTTAATGTGTTCCTTAAGTCCCCACAGCTTTTTTTTTCTACTCTTTTTCATTCTTTTTTCTCCACTGACTGGATAATTTCAAAAGACCTATCTTTAAGTTCACATATGGTTTATTTGGATTGATTTGGTCTGCTATTGATGCTATTTTATTTTTTATTTAATTCATTGGATTCTTCAGCTCCAAGTTTTCTATTTGGTTCTTTTTTATGATTTCTATCTCTTTGTTGAATTTCTAGTTTTGTTCTTGTATTGTTTTCCTGATTTTTGTCAAGTTGTCTGAGTTCTTTTGTATCCCACTGATTATTTTTAACTCCTTTTCAGGCAATTCATAGACCTCTATTTCTTTGGGGTCAGTTATTATAAAATTATTGTGCTCCTTTCATGGTGTCATGTTTCTTAGACATATTTCTTGTAACTTTGCATTGATGTCTGCTCATTTGAGGGAAGTGTCACCTATTCCAGCCTTTATATTTCCTCACTTTGGTTGAGAAATACTTTCATTTATAGTAGGGTGTAAGAGTCCAGCAGCTTTGGTTCCAGGGGCTATGCTATAATGTAGTCTTCACACAGCTCCATTAGCTGTCAGCATCAGAGTCTTTGGCAGCCAAGGCTGCAGGTGTCTGAGGTTATGGCAGCAGCAGCAAAGGCTGTTGGGGTCCTTTGTGGCAAAGACTTCTGTCGTCTTGGGTGGCACCTGTGGCTCAGTGAGTAGGGCACCAACCTCATATACCAAGGGTGGTGGGTTTGAACCCAGCCCCAGCCAATCCGCAAGACTTCTGCAGTCTTCCTCTTTTTTTTCTCCCCTATAGGGGGTAGTTCTAACCAAGGGTATACTCTTAGTGTGAGATGTGGTATGGCCTGTAAGCAAGTGTAGCAGCACTGGGTACAGAGTTCCAGACCTTAGGGTGCTGAGGTCTGGAACTTGGAGTGCACTCCAGTGGCTTAAACTCTGGGATCAAGGGAAATCAGGTATAAAAAAGCATTGGTCCCAGGAGTCAGGGCATGGCCCCATGCCAACATTCCTAAGACTTTTATCATACCAGCCTCAACTTTAAGTTTAAATCTCATCTAAAGATCATCAACTCAGAAAGTTCCAGATTTCATTATCAAAATCTGTTATGGTGAAACTTTAGGTATGGTCCATCCTGAGAAAAATTTCTCTCTATCTGTGGACCCGTGAAACTAGAAAACAGGTTATCTACTTCTCTAATGTAATGATAGGACAGGTATAAGATAAAAACTCCCATTCCAAATGGGATAAAATGCAAGAAATAAAGGGGCATCAGTCCTAAGAGAGTCAAAACCTAGCAGAAGCTGGGTTTAGTGACTCATGCCTATAATTCTAACACTTTGGGAGGACAAGGCAGGGGATTGCTTGAAGTCAGGAGTTGAAGATCAACCTGAGCAACAGCAAGACCTCATCTCTACAAAAAATACAAAAATTAGATAGGTGTAGCGGCATGTACTCATAGCCTGAGCTACTCAGCAGGCTGAGCCAGGAGAGTTGTTTGAACCCAGGAGTTTTGAAGTATGCAATGAGCTATGATAATGCCACTGTACTCTAGCCCCAGCAACAGAATGAGACCCCATTTAAAAAAAAAAAAAAAGCAAACAAACAAGAAACAAAAACAAAAAACCATAAAAAACCAAAAACAGAAACCAAAACCAAACAGAAAACAAAAACAAAAACCCAGCAGAAAAAATTTCAGTAGGTTTCAAAGCCTGAGAATAATCCTCTGTCACTCAAGGAACCCTCTGGGCTCTTGACAATGCTACCTTGTGGGTCTGCATTGGCCTCATTCTCTAGGTGTACAGTGGCTTATCCTTTGGGCCTATGGTGGTACCTTAGAATCATTCTTCCTTTTTCTTGAAGAGTAGCCAATAATTACAGCTGAGTAGCTCTGTTAGTCCATTTCCTGCATGTAGAATTTTGGAAATCTGATAGCTCTTTCTCATCTCATTCATCTTGTTTCTGTCCTTTTCAGTCAAATCTGGCAGTGTTACCACATATATAACATTCTCCTAAACATTGTGGTTCTCCTATTGTAGTCACAGGGATCCATGCCATCAGAAAAGGGTCTCTCACTGATTTTCCATGAGTAACTATTTCTAGTTCAGGCTTCTGCTAAGATGGCTAGCGCATCTCTGAGTCATGCTTTATCTCTTCAGCAAAAGGTTGTCTAGCCATACCCTTGGCCTTGTCTCTAGAGCACACTTCCCAACAGTGAATTTTCTAATTTTAGCATCATTTGCAATCTGGATAGATTAAGAACCTCCCAACCAAAAGTATTGCTTCATTTTAACATAACAGTTCTCTTCTTTTCTTTCTGCTTGTATTTCACTACAACAGGGAGAAAGCAGGCTGTACCTTCAACACTTTTCTTGAATCTACTCTGCTAAATATCTAAGCTATTGCTTACAAGTTATGTTTTCCACACAACAAAGAAAACATAATTTGGCCAAGTTTTCTGCCTGTATGAAACAAGGATTACCTTTCCTCCAGTTTTCTTTTCTTTTCTCTCTCTTTTTTTTTTTTTTTTGAGACAGAGTCTCAGTTTGTCACCTTGGGTTGAGTGCCATGAACATACTCTTCATTTCCTTCTGTTTACATCAACATTTGTATTCTCTTAGATAATAGAAACTTCACTTCCTTCTGAGAATTTTTTCGTCTTGTGCCTCAAAATTCTTTCAGGTTTGGGTAATTTCACATTACCCAATTCCATAGCCACTTCCAAAGTTTTAAGTATTTGTCATAGGAGTACTTCATTTCTAAGTACCAAATACATGTTAGTTTCCTAGGGCTACCTTAATTTAATACCACAGATAAAATGCAATTAAATCCATCATCTTTGCCACATCCTACAAATTCAATGTGATTTGGTTCCTTTCATCCCCATTTGGTCCACTATCTGAGTCCAAATATTGGTCTCACACATTTTTAAAAACAGTCTCAGGGCCCAGGTACCTGTAGTTCTCTTTTTCTTGAATTACCATCCTTTATCTTTCCATGGCCCTTATCATCATTCAAGTGACCATCTAAAAGGCCTTCTCTGACCCCAATTTCTTTTTTTTTTTTTTTTTTGAGATGGAGCCTCAAGCTATCCCCCTGGGTAGAGTGCCATGGCATCACAGCTCATAGCAACCT
>CAUYQV010046901.1:0-28616 GCA_963574575.1 Galagoides demidoff
TCTTTTTTCTAAGCAAGATTGAACTACTAGTCATTAAGCTGCCCTTATAAGAGTTTTTGTTATCATATCTACCATAAACACATTACAGTACAGTGTTGTAAAAAGCCTACTTATTTTTACAGTTTATAAGTTGAACTTCTAGTTTAAAAATGGTGATTTAAAGTCCAAATATCTTCCTTGTGTTCTAGAGAGTCATCTGAAAGCCACAAGAATGAGAAATAAGAAGTGCAAATTTTATTTGTGGTGAAACTAGGCAAGAGAAAACCCCACACCACCAAATAGATAGTGTCTCCAATAAATGCTGAATAAGAAGTCAACGTGAAAGGCTGGGTGCAGTGGCTTATGCCAGTAATCCTAGTACTCTGGGAGGCCAAGGCAGGATTGCTTAAGCTCACAAGTTCAACACCAGCGTGAGCAAAAGCAAGAATCCAATCTCTAATAAAAGAGCAGGGCATTGTGGCAGGCACTATAGTCCCAGCCACTCAGGAAACTGAGACAAAAATATCTCTTGAGCCCAAGAGTTTGAGGTTGCTGTGACCTATGATGCCATGGTACTCTACCAAGGGCAAGAAAGTAAAACTCTGTCTCAAAAAAAAAAAAAAAAATTAAAAAAAGAAGTCAATGTGGATTAGGGATTCTAAAAGTACCACTATTATTCCATAACCAATTAGAAACTAAGCATTGGTTACCCTCTTAATTTCCACAATAAACACCTAGGAATTTGCCATCAATTATAAATCCCTCTAAATGAGCCTCTTTTTGTAGAATGTTACTTCCTTGGCCTGGCCCAAAGATAAATAAGTTTATGATTAAACGTCTATCTCAATCATTAGCCACCATAGCTAAGTTACAAAGGCTATAGTTGTCCAACAAACTTCTCTAAACTCTCTTGCTAAAGTTATTTTAGATACCCAGATTGGCTTGGACTGTCTGTTAGATGAATAGGAGAGAGTGTGTATAATAGCTAACATCTCCTCCTGTGCTTGAATAAACACAGCTGGTATTGTAAAAACCCAGTTACAGAAAATCAACAAACTGACTACTTGGTTAAAGATTTCTCTTCTGGCCTGTTCTTTGATTTATTTGATTTTAGTTAGTTCATTTCATGGGGGGGCTTAATTAAGAAGCATACATCAGTCCCTCGCTGTGATCATCATAGCAGTCTCCCCAGTATGTTGTATCCTCCCAGGAGTCTTAAACGTTTGTTTGCAGCCATCTGCTGCACATCAAATGGTCTCTCACCCCAGTTAGAGCAACAAAACCACAAAGACAACACAAAGAGTCATTCAACTGGCTTGATACCATGATTTGCAAATTCCATACTAAGACCAAACCAGTCTTATTATGATGGCAACAGAGAATGGCATCAATGCCTGGTTTTAGTCAATCTCTCAATATTGAGAGGCTGACCAAAAGTGGTGAAGTTTTAAAGAAGGCAACATCACTAATCATCAGGGAAATCTAAGTTAAACCCACAATGAGCTACCACTCTAACCCTATCAGAATGGCCATTATCTAAAAAAAATTATAGATGCTTGTGTGGGTACAGAGGGATAGGAGCACTAATGCTGTGTTGTTGGAACTGCAAATTAATACAACTTCTATGGAAAACTGTATGGAGATTACTCAAAGAATAAATGTAGTCCTACCATTTGATCCAGTAATCCCAGTATCTACCCAAAAGAAAAGAAGTCATTATATCAAAGATGTATACACACCAAAAAGATTGTGAAATACTTTTTCATTTATGCCATTTTCCCTGTTTAGATGCCTTAAGTAGAATCCAATTGTCTAGAATAAAACCCAAATTATTTATCCTAACACTCTAGACTCTCTGTGGTCTGACTCCAGTATTAAATGCAATATTTCTTCTTTTCTCTTTTGTTCCTTCCATCCTTCAATAAATACACCAGGCCCTGTGCTGATCACTGGAGTTTCCTTAGTAAACAAAGAAGACATGGACTCTGATCTCAAGAATTCATGGTCTCCTGGAGGAAAGAGATTTTAACTAAATATTGATGCAACCATATGAATTAGAATAAGCACTATATAGAAAAGGCATGCATTATGCAAATGTATAACAAGGTTCTTGAGCTAGTTAAGAGAGACATCATAACTCTGGCTCACTCCAGGGTCCACATGCACACATGAATTATGCAACATGGAGCCCTCAACTGGACATTCAGACAAGTCCAGAGTAAGGAACACTTGAATTGTACCCCCAAAGGACACATTGGGGTTGAGGGAACTAAATGGAGGAACAGATCATTCCAGGCCCAGAGATTAGTATGCACAAGCATTGAGGCAGAAAGGAGCTTGATGTGTTCATGGAACTGAGAGGAAGCTGTGTAACTGGGAGTGAGGGCAATCCACCCACACTGGGTCCAGAGCACGCCTTGGAACCACCAGCCTTAATGCCATGTGCTTTTACATATTTTATTGTCCTTCTCCTTCCTTAATAAAATTTAGTTCATCACTCAAAATGGATCATAGCCCTTAATGCAAAACCTAAAACTATAAAAGTGTGTAAGTGAAAACATAGGAGACTTTGTAAACTTGAGTTAGCCAAAGATATTTTAGATAAGACACCGAAAGCATGACACATAAGATAAAAACCTTTATAAATGAGACTTCATCAAAATTAAACACAGCTGTTCTTCAGGAGACACTTTAAAAGAATGAAAAGATAAGATGAAAACTGGGAGAAAATATGAGAAAATTACATTCTGATAAAGCACTTGAATCCACAATATATCAAAACCTCTCAAAATGCAATAAGAAGAAAACAAATCAAACTATAAAAGGTGGAAAAAATATTTGAATAGGCCATTTATGAAAGAAGTTATGTGAATTATAATTAAACACAACAAAAGATGCTCAACATCATTAGTTTTCAGGGAAATGCAAGTTAAAACCTCAGTGAGATACTGCTCCACACCTATTAGAAGGGCTAAAATTAAAAAGACTGGTCATGTGAAGTGCTGGTGTGGATACAGAGCAAGTGGAATCCCCACAAACTGCTGGCAAGGGTAACAGATGGTACGATCATTTTAGACATGGAAAGCAATCAGTTTCTTAAACAGACATTGATCATAGGAACCACCGTTGTGCTGCTAGTGGCAATTACCCAAAAGAAATAAAAGCACACATCCATCAAAGACTTGTCCATGAATGTTCATGGCATCTTAATTTGTTCCAGCCAAAAATGAAAGCAACACAAATGTCCATCAACAAGTATGTAGAGAAACAAATTGTAGTGTGTCCCTATAAAGCATTACTACTCATCAACAAAAAAGAATGAGTTATTGATACTTGCAACAATTTGGAGGAATTTCAAAATAATTGTACTACATACAAGAAGCCAGACAAAAATTTCTATCAAGCAGGTCCAGTGACTGGCTGGAGGCAGAAAGGTGTGGAGGGAGGAAATTACAAAGGGCATAAGGAAACTTTTCAAGATTAAAAATATGTTCATTATCTTGATGTTGATGATGGTTTTATGGAAGGGTGTGTACTTATGTCAAACGTGTCAGATTTTATGCTTGATATGTGTATAGTTTGTTGATGTCATTTCTAATTCAATAAAAAATGTTGTAAATGCTGTTCACAACTCAAATCTTCTAAGAGCTATCTCTGACCACCCCAGTCAACATTTACTCATCTCCTCTCAGATCCATGGGTGTTTCTACTATTTATTTGACTCTTAACATTTGCTGCCTTGTGTCATTTAGTGGCCACCTCATGAACAGAATTGGCACTGCTGTTTCTCCTTCAGTTCCTGGAACAGTACTTTGTACATACTACATTCTCTATAAATATTCTATTGAAAGATTAATATCATACCTGTAGAGAAAAACATTCTGTGGTGTTCTTCAGAAAACAAAATGTAAGACTTCCTCCATCACTTGATCAGGTTGATAAAAACAAATTCCTAATTTACATGTAAGCAGCACATTGCCAAAGTCAGCAATTTCCAATGTGAAAGATATTTGCAAATCTAAAAGCTACAATAAATCATATGTGACAAAATTAGTGTGTTTGGTAGAGGAACAGAGAAATTCGCATCATAAACCATACAATTAAATAACACTGCTCAAGTAGATGTCTCAAAAGAAGCTAATTTGTAAGTGTTCTTAGTCATTTGTTCATTCATTTCTTTATACCTTACCTCATTCCAGAGTATGCATGAGCAGAATAAAGCAAAAGATGGTGCAAAAAAAATTGGGGGGGGAAGGTCAGAATAAGTTGGTATCTCAGAAAATCTACCATCTATGTCAAGGTTTTAATTGAATCACATACAATATCACTAAGTATGCATAATAATTAATATTATTCAAGGCATCAGTGTTAAAAGGGGGAATTATGCAACAAATTCTATATTTCTAGTTGAAACCCAGATATTGGTTGCCACCACTCCCCCTTCCTGATATCCGGATAAAGTTGCTATGAACCCTCTTTCCTGGTTAAAGTTTAATCTCTTGCCAAGGTTTTAGCAATTTGCAGGGAAGCTCATATTTCTGTATTCACCTCTGAGGACCTTCACCTGTGAATTAGTTCCCCTTGGAAACCTCTTGACCTCTTGCTCATGTTCTATCCTCTGCATCACAAAATGCAACTCTCAGTGGTCAACAAAATTACTGCCCACGTGAAGCATTTGTGTGCACCTGTTAAGTTTAATGAAGCTTTAGAAAGGCCTACAAAGACACGCATTATATTTCAACACAGATGGCTTCAAACAGAGCACTGGACAGCCATGCCTTAGGTCATCACACCACTCAACTATGAGAGGTTCCTTTCTACTGGCCTCTTGAGGCCATGCTCAAACTGGCTTCTTGCTTCCTTTATCCTTCTTATTGCTCTTACCCTCTCCAGCTCCCAACTCTTCTCCCTCTATTATGCACAATTCAATCTCCCCATTCCTATTTCCACACAGCTTCTGACGCCCCCACTCGGCATGTCCTCAGGAAGGTACTTGGCAGCATATCCCCATCACAGTGAACAGATCAGCCCCTTAGAATGTAGTCATATCAGTAAACAGCAACTTCTATTCTCCATCCTGTTTATCAGGCTTTCCCTTCAATCCAAAAATTCTCTAATTGTACTAGAGGCCATTCTAATGGATCAAAATACTTCACATTTTCAGATGCTACATCTCAGATGTGTTTTTCCCCATGAAGTGCTCCGTGGCTGCCTGGGTAGGTAGTGGCTCTGTCCACCTTTTCTCAGGATTTATCTTGCCATGGAGTTTGTGGGGGTTTTTCTTCCACCAGTCTGAGGATGCAAACTCTTATTCTCTCTGTGGCTATATCAGCATCTAGCATATAGCACGCATTTGGTAAATATTTGTCAAATCGCTTACTTATGTCAATTATTGTCTGGCTAAGATTGGGTGGCAAATCTTTGGGGTCCAGATAGCAACTGAGCAAATCTTTACAAAAGTGAAACTTTAATGACAGGCATCAGAAATAGCTTTTTAGACCCAGGTAGACAACAAAATCAGAGCACTATTCAATGTAGAAAAGGTACACCACGTACCTCTGATCACTCAGCTTATTCTGGAGGCAGGCTTCCTTCCAACCTCAACTTTTATAAATTTGGTTCTTGCTGTGCTCCCTCTGAAATTCACAGTGCCCACTTCACTAGACGATGACTCATGCTCACCATGTACCAAATTATTTCCATTTTGATATCCTTTGGAGGCACTAGACAAAAAGACTATACACTAATCCTACAACAAAAGATGGTCTCTTGGTACAGAGTTTTCACCCACCTCCTCTCTCAGTTAGTTTTCCAAAGAATAATTATAGAGCAAAATTGTAAGCTTGCTGAGAATAATAGACATGTCTAAGCTTCCTTTATACAACATCTTGCACTAACTTGAGTTTAGTAGATATTTAATACATAATGAATCACACAGGAGTAACTATGAAGTCAATTCAGCACAGCAGTGATTTCAACAACATATGTATATGTGTGAGTACTCATGCCTGTGTATGTACGTGAGTGGTCACGTGTGCCTATAGTCATACATTTCATGTATTATAAAGAGAGAGACAAAGAACCTGAATTATGGGAACTTGAGTAGTTATTACCTTATAAATACCACATTATGCCATCTTTTTATTCATTCGTGTAATTATATTTATTTAGTTACAATATGTAGGAGAGAACTCCTAAGATTGGAAGGAAAACATGATTTCTTGTCTCTTTACAGAGGTCTATTTAGAGCAAGGAAGAGCAGGAGGAGGTGGGGAAAGTAAAACAACTACAGCTACATCACGTTGAACAATGCAGACAGTGTTGCTGAGGCGTAGGAGGATGGAACCTCGTGTGGGCCCCAGACCATGAAATGTCAAGTAAGTGCCAAATGACTGAAGGAACATCAAATCCATGTGCCTTAACTACAAGTAATTGCTCTCAATCTGAGAAAGTCAACTAGGTAGAAAAGCATCAAACAAAGCTGATTTTTAAGAAAGAAATATGTCACGTGTACATGACGTGGATTAATTGCCGTACCCAGTGGGCAATGACCAACATATTTGAGTAAAGGCATTTATGAATCAAAATATCTAAGCTAATAATATTTTAGGGCTATAAAGACATTAATGGCTCAATACTTCCCAGGCTCCTTTGGATCATAGCACACATAGAAAATGACATTTATAGAACACTTGGGATGGGGGCACTCGGGGAGCTGGGCTACTGCCTCAAGGCTCAGCTCAGCTCCCCAAGAGCTGAGGGAATCAGTATCTTGAGACACTAGTTGAAAAGGCCTACTTTAGGCCAGAATCCTCACTGTACAGGGGAGGAAATGGAATCCTTACTCAAGATCACTCAGCTAGAAGAAAGTCAGAAGAGAGCCAGGAGTACAGCTTTAAGTTTCTGTCTGAATTGACCTTCCTATTATAGGTGATCCTTGAACAACACAAGGGTTAGTGGCGCCAGCCTCCATGCAGTCACAACTCCATCTATATCTTTTGACTCCACTAAAACTTAACTTCTTTTTTTTTCTTTTTTTTTTTATTAATTGATAGCTGTATACATTAATGCAAACATGGGGTATGTTGTACTGTTTTCATATACAATTTGAAATACTTTCATCAAGCTGGTTAACATAAATATTCATGTCATCTGCTTAGTCATTGTATCAAAACATTTATATTCTAGTTCTAGAAAAGTTCACTTGTACCCTTGTTAGACAGATATATAGGTGATCTTTCCCGTCACCCTCCCACCACCCATCTGCCCTTCTCCTCTCCCCTTTCCCACCCCCTCCCCATATTCTTGGGCTAGAATTAAGTTGTATCTTTCGTTTGAGAGCTATAGATTAGTTTCATAAAAGGGCTGTGTACATTGGATACTTTTTCTTCCATTCCTGAGATACTTTGCTAAGAAGCACATGTACACCATGGAATACTATGCAGCCCTAAAGAAAAACGGAGACTTTACCTCCTTCATGTTTACATGGATGGAACTGGAAAATGTGCTTCTTAGTGAAACTTAACTTCTAACAGCCTACTATGACCAGAAGCCTTACTGATAACATAAACTGTCAACTAACACATAGTTTGTGTGTTGTTAAAGTATTATCTACTATATTCTCACAATAAAGTAGCCTAGAGAAAGGAAAGTGTTACTAAGAAAATCATAAGGAAGAGAAAATATATTTACTATTCATTAAGTGAAAATGGATCATCAAAAAGATCTTCATCTTCTTCATATTGAATAGGCTGTGGGGGGGGGACGGGGGGTCTTCAGTGGTGGCAGAGGCCAAAGAAAACCAGCAAATGAGTGGACCTGTACAGTGTAAACCTGCATTGTTTAAGGGTTAACTGTATTTTAGTGCCTCTCCAAGTATTGTCCTCAGACCAGCAGCATCACATCACAGGGAAGCTTGGTCAAGTGCAAATTCTCAGACCCTACATGACCTACTGAATCAGACATTCTGCTTTAACATCTCCCTTAACTGACTGATGATTCTGATGCTTACTCAAGTTTGAGAACTAATGTTGTCATCTAGCCTAATGCTCAATGCTTCCACAAGCTATTAGCTTAACAGGTTGCCTGGGGGTTGGCAGGGTTTTTCTGGAAAGAGCCAAATAGTCAATATTTTAGGCTTTATAGGCCATTCAGTGTCTGTCACAGCTGCTTAACTGGTAGCACAAAAGCAATTTTAGGTACTACATAAATAAATGGGCATTGCTATGTGCCAATAAAACTTTATTTACAAAAATAGGTGGTGAGGTGGATTTGGCCTCACAGGCCATAATTTGCCAACCCCTAGTAACTGATGACTGAAATAGATTCTTAAACCTCATTGTTTAAATTCTTACTCATTCTGGTTAATATACAAATCACTTGGCAACCTATGGCATCTATCAATGTTGGTGTCAATATGTTTTTTCATTCAATTAATATGTGTTCAACATCTCCTGAATGCCAGACTCTGGGCATATAGACATGAAAAAATTCAACCCGTGCCCTCAAGTATTAGAATTTCATCTAGTATGAGACAAGTAATCAAATAAAACTATATGGTTTTTGAAAATGGTCTTGTTGGGGGGGGGAAGCCCACTTAATTGTTGGATTCTGCCACATACTATGTTTAAATTTAACATTCGCAAATGAACAAAAACATGATAATGCATACTCCAAATTCTAAGGTAGCATAGGAGGTAACTGTTCTGCATTGACCTTCCTACTACAGTTGATCCTTGAAGCCCCATTTTGTTATGTTCACAGAGACTGTGGGTTGGGAATTCAGACAGGGAAAATTGGGAATGCTCCTATCTATCCCACAATATATAGGGACTTTAGTGGGAAGACTCAAGTGGTTGGGGACGGGATCTTTTGGAAGCTTCTTTGGAAATTTATTCACACATCTGGCACCTAGGCTATAAAGATTCAAAGACTAAACTAAACTGAGACTATTGGGCATAGTCCCTGCACGTGGCCTGGGCTCCTCAGAACACAGTGGCCTGACAGGCTTCTTACATGGAAGCTTGAGGCTCCAAGACCAAGTGCTCTGATGAGGAAGGCAACAGCAGCATCTCCTTTTGTGATCAAACTTCAGAAGTTACACTCCCTCAGTTTCACAATACTCAATTGACCATGTTGTGAATAATATAACTCTGCCCAGATTCAATAGGTGGGGGGCATGGATCCTACCTTTTGACAGGGGAAGAATCAAACAACTTTTAGCCACGTTTTAAAACCTCCTACCAAGAGGACTCAACAATGAGAAATGGCCTATCCTAGAGTAAGGGAAATGTATGGAATGTTTGAAAATTCAGGTAACACGCTAAATCAAAACCAACTCTGTTAAAAATCCAAAATGTAAGACTATGTCTGTAAGTCATTTCATGTGAATATTCCCATTAAATAGTGGTCCTCTAAAAGAGGAATTTATAAAAACATTTCATTTTTCCATAGAACAAAAAGAACTGTAGACATTGCACAGAGCTGACATGTAGAATATGGGCTTATCCTCAGCGCAAGGAGACTTACTATCATAAAGGGTATATGGTCAGAGTCCTTTACCAAGCTGCCAGAAGTCTCCCTTTCCCCAGAACGAGGATAAAATTAAAAGTATTTATTTATAGATTTGCAGGGGCATGTCTTTCCAAAAAAAGAAGTAAACTTAAATTTTACCTCCCTCGTGTCTTGTCCTTCACTTAAAATTGCTTACTTCTCTGAAAAATTTGGTACCAAATTAGGTATGACCTTATAATAATTTAACATAGTAAGTCAAATAAATGTTTTCCCTGATGAAAAATGAATGGTGAG
Organism: Galagoides demidoff; assembly: GCA_963574575.1. NCBI lineage: Eukaryota > Metazoa > Chordata > Mammalia > Primates > Galagidae > Galagoides > Galagoides demidoff. Next base: position 9,787 of record CAUYQV010046901.1, read on the forward strand.
GCTGTACTGCACATTTTTTTGTAGCATCTGCTTTAGAAGTAGTTGGAGCAGTAAATAATTAGAATTCTCTTAAGTCCTTCAAACTGAAGAGTTTGTTTTGAAAGTATTTGAAGTATTTCTAGGCCATAGAAATACTTTTGTCTATTTTGTCTGGTTTTTCTAAAAATAAGAAACCGTTTTTATGGTAAGAGAAGTGAAACTATTCAAGTTAGGACAATAAAGTGAGTGGGTGAAGATAATGCTAATCTATTCCTCTTAAAAATAGAACTATGCTTAGAGGGAAAGTTTGAATACTTCATCTGGAATCATGGTGGTATGATTAGTCACAGCCTCTTAGATCTTTCAGCTATAAAAGGGCCCTTAGGAATTATGTAGTCTAAGCCCATCGTTGTGCCAATGACTAGACCAAGGTTCAAAGATGCCAAGAGTGGCAGAAAGAGCTTCTGCTCACCAAACATTCCAGACGTTCTCCAGCTGCTAACCTTGTTCTCCTCGCAACCCCACCCCACCTTCATAATTTGTTTGTGGTCATGTGACTAGTTCTGGCCCACACATCATGAAGAGAAGTGGCATGCTATTTACTCTTGGCTGAAATTGTGAAGAGTGGTGTGTCCCTCTATCTTTCTTTCCCCTTTGTGGTCCCTGTGTTGAGATAGTAGAACCACAGTGTCAGAGCTGCCTGGATCTCTGAATCATCATAGGGAAGAAAGAAAGCTGCTCTGGAGAGCTGCCCAACATCCATCCAATTTTTGTATAAAGAAAGTAACCTTCTCACTATAAAGCTGCAGAAATTTCAAGATGTATTTGTTCCTGCAGCATAGTTTAGCCTATACTAACTAATATACCAAGCAACTTGTTCAAGTTCATTCTGAAAGTTAATGCCAGAACAAGGATTGGAAGCCAAATATCAGACCAACCAGTCCAGAACTATACTTCATCTTCACAGGAGAGTCAGGAGGGACACCACCAAACCAAATCTTAAACAAAGAAACAAGCCAGTTGAAAATAAAAACAGAGACAAAATGTTGACAGGACTGATAAAGAGGTGGCACCCATGGATTGAGGTCCAAAATTAGGAGGAGCACAGCTAAGAAAAAGAAGCCTCATGGGTCAGCTATCAACAGAGGACAGAGATGCGGATCACCACCTGCAAAGACAGGTATGGGATTGTCCCTAACAATCTCTTTTTTCCTCCAATTTATATATTTTCCTCAAGTGGGTGACAATTGCTCCTAGACTCTGAAGCCCAGTTAGGAAGTTAAATGACCAAAAAAAATGTTTGCATCTTTTTACTCGTGCACAGCAGTCATCACACAAACAAGAACATCGTGCCTCAGATTCAGATCAATTTAAACATGATGTAAAATTTTTCAAACAACAAATTGGAAAGAAAATGAGTCATTGGTTGCTAGGCAGCATCAGTGCAAAGCTCTTTCTTTCCCTTCAAGAGCTTTTCGTCTATCTTCATGAACAAAAGTGAAAGAGTACTTCACATAGCAGGCATATGCTGCGTATTTGGTTGAGACATCAATAGACACCAAATGGATTTCTCCCTAACACAGCATGCTACATTGCACAAGCATTTCAGGGGTCTGAACTGCTACTCTCCATGCACAGGACAATGTTTCCTGCTCTGAATACTCGTTTTTCTCTGTACAAACAGGTTAGATGGCTATATTGTGGCAGTAATCAAAATTGAAGTACAGATTTTGCCAAGTCATGCAAGTCTATTCTTTTCTCCAAGGGCAGGAGGGAGTCAGCTATGACCTGCTTGGTGTGAGACAGAACTGAACACCTAGCAGCTTAAGCTAAAGGTGAGTCCCTCCCTCCCTGTCCCTTCCAGAATGGAGGCTTTATTCCTGCAGTGGCCTCTTAGGTGCATATACTTATGCAAATGTGAACCAGAAGCAAAACTAACAATGAACCAGGGACCACATCTCTGGAGCAGTCCAGACAACTATCCACTGAGCTGCTGAAGGACACAGCTTCTTGCATTCCTCTGCCTGGTTCTCCCTTCTCCCCCTGCTTTCAGCTTGGCTACCTCCTCTGGCCCTGACATGAACCAGTCTCTCCTATCCAGTGTCTATTTAACACAGGCTTCCCCTAATCAAGCTTACCAATATTTTTAGAATCTCCCCCCCTTTTTTACTATTTTCTCTTAGCCCCAAACAAAAGGGAAACTTCTCTGGCAGTGGAACACACTCTAGGAAGTATTACCCAAAGCACAAGTGCCCTTCGATGCTGCTTGGCTTAAAAGGAACCAGCAAGTAGGATGGTCTTCATAATATTTCCATCACGGAAAGAGAAGTTTCTTAATCTAGGGTTCCTTAAAGCACCTGTTATGTGGAAGACAAAGTTCAGAGCTATAAAGAATATTTAAAAAGAACATTATGGCTCTTCAGGAAGTAAGACGACTACAAAAGAAGGAAGCACAGGCTATTTGTTTCATCCAATTTTGCCTTTATGAAAATATTACAAGAGATAGGGAAGCCAAGGAAAAGGAGCAAAAGGTAGTTTTAGACTTTGTTATACCAGATTCTAAATGGTGCTCTTGTTGAGCCAGACGAGGGATAGGACACTTTCTTGTGAGGACCCGGGAGCGCTGTCCAAGGTACTTGGCAGAAACTGTGACCTGCTTATTCCCTCAAATGTCCCCTCTGTTCATCCCTCTCAGTCTTGCTCTCAGATGCTTTCAGAGATTGGATCCTTAGTGTCATTCTTCTGCTAGAATTTGCCAGCACCTGAGCCCCTCCTTCCTGAATCTGCTCTCCCACTCCCACACCCAGCTTTGGGGCTGACTGGTCCACGTTAGGTTCTTGGCCTCAGCCTATTATCTCCCTTCCTGCTTTATGTTCTCTCTCCCAAAACTTTTACTGAGCCTGTGCTATTTGTCAGGCGCCACCTGGCAACAAGCACTGGGAACACAAAGACAGGAGAAAACATCGTGCCTCTCCTTAAGGGACTTCCCATCCAAAACAGACAACCAATATGTAAAGTTATAAGTCCACTGAGGCTAACATGGGTAACTTGGGTTCTCTAGAATGGGAAACAGGTAAATTTCTTCAGTTCATCTCAATTAAATTTGATGCAGAGATTTGCCTCTGAGGCAAACAGCCTCCCACCAAGTAAGCTCAGTTACTATTAACATCCGTCAGAAGAACAGTGCTTAAACCTCTGTGCTCAACCCAGTCTTCTTAGCATAGGGCCTTCACTGCTCAGCACTGAAAACAAGCTCATTACAGATGTAAGAATTGAAGGTTTTATACACACACGCACATGCATATACCTTCCAATTGCTACTTTTCATGCAATATGCTTTGCACATGTCAAGAACAGGTGTTGCTGTTATTTCCTGCTTCCCTCCTGTCCCTTGTGGAAGAAGATGCCCTGAACATCATAACCATGTGTGCCGCATATATCCCTTTTCTTAACCTTTGCACACTGTTGGAAGTGGGATAAATATCCCAGGAAGGAGCTGTGGCTTCCTGCAGCACAGCCCAGACTAGTGTGCCCCTAGAGCAACTTATTTTCCATTTCTTGATGAGTGTTCTTGTAAGCAGAGACCTAAACTCTTTGCAAAATCAAGGCAGGTTATATCCTTGGCTTCCTCTCTGTTGACCAGGCTTGCCACAATGTCCCTGAAAAATGAAATTGGTCTGCCGGGATTTGTATTTTATGCTGTCTCATATTACTGCCCTGGAATCTGCTATTCTCAGGGGGCTTTCAGATGCACACAATTTCCTTCAACACTTCTATAGGTGTGGAAGCACGTCTTTTAGGATCTTCTCATCTATGCTGAAATCTTGCCAAAATAAGAGTTCTGAAGGAGGGAAGAGGAGAGGGTGGGGGGAGGTTTCATGGAGGGAGGATAAATGGCAGGACCACACCTATGGTGCATATTATAAGGGTACATGTCTAATCTATTACGTTTAGAGTATAAATGTCTTAACACAATAATTAAGTAAATGAGGTGAAGGATATATTAACTAGTTTGATGTAAGCATTCCAAATTGTATATAAAATCAGCACATTATAACCCACAAAGGCATTAATGTATACATGATCTATGTGTTTATGACTTAATAAAAAATATATATTAAAAAAAAAAGAGTTCTACTTCGACTGATTTAGTAGGATAGATTCACAGCATGAAGAGACTGCCTGGCTTGCACAGGATGGTAGTCAAGGAAAAGGAAGTTATAACAAATGGTCTATGTTCTGAATATGTGGTCAGATGGTTTGATTGTTGAATCTGAAGCTTTTAATTCTAAGGTAGATAACTAATAAACAGCAAGTTTGCTTTTTTTAAAACAAGGCCAATCCTGAGGGCAGACATCTCCTGAGATAATTCTAAGAGTTCGTCCATCTGTGCAATAGAGACTACTGAAATAAATGCTACTCAAAGAACAGCAAACAACATGCCCTTTTGTTTTTAGAATCCTGGAGCCAACTCACAGTTTCTGATATAATCTAGCTCTACTGGTGTCCTTTCTTAGGATTTCTAAATATTTTAGCGAGAGCATTTTCAGCAGGAAGAAAGTACTTTCTGAATGCCTTTTTCAAATAAGTGATGTCAAATATAAATAAATACATTCTTCTTGATAGGGTGTGGTGGCTCACACCTGTAATCCTAGCACTCTGAGAGGTCAAGGCAGGAGGATCTCTTGAGCTCAGGAGTTCAAGTTCAGCCCGAGTAAGAGCAAGACCCCATGTCTTTTAAAAATAGAAATATTAGAATAGAAAAATGAGCCAGGAGTGGTGGCAAACACCTGTAGTTCCAACTACTCAAGAGGCTGAGGTAGGAAGATCATTGAGTTCGAGGTTGCTGTGAGCTAGGTTGACACGATGACACCTCAGCCTAGGGCAACAGACTCAGACTCTGTCTCAAAAAATAATAATAAATTCTTCTTGACAACTCTAGAATTTGTTTTATGGTTAATGTGTAGGCTCACAACTAAGTTCATAGATATTTTTAAAACAATCAGAAATCCTAGACTTATTATATTTTCCTGATTGTTGATTTCCTTTTGCAAACCAAGTTTCCCTACATTAAAATCTGTTATCTAAGCAGCAAAACATTCCCATATCAATTAACCCAGATTAATTTGCTGATAACTTGCAGTGTACCCACACCATGGGAGTATGTTGGGGGCAATACAAAAGAATTATATGACATGATACCTGCCCCTAATAAGATAACCATCTACTTCGGAAACAAGGCCAATCCTGAGGGCAGGCATCTCAGGATTGACCATTTCAGAATCTTTGACATTTAAACTATGCAACTCTGCCAAAGATAGACAGTTCACTGAAAGCCAGACAGTATTTAGAACAGGCAATGAATTTCTCCATTTCAGAGAACTTTTATCTTATAGTTTCTTCAACCAGAGTAACCATCCTTGATACCCACTCAAAATCAAGTTCAAATGCCCCCTCAACTTCTCTTTGGGTTGGCATTAATTGTTCCCTTTGCTAAACTCCTAAGTTACACTTTGCCTGTACTTCTGTCAAAGCCATTACTTAATTCTGCTTTGCCTTATAGTTAACTACAAATATCAATCTTCCCTAACAAACTTCTTGAAGGCACAGATTGAGACCTCATCTTTGGATTCTCTTCAAACTCAGCACCTTGCCATTTCATCAATGATTAAAAAATATTTGTTGAAGTATTTAATTTTGCCATCATATAGAGGTTATGCTTTCATATAGCATATAGTTCATGTGCTATATTCATATGAGTTTATTATTTTCTATGGGTGTTTTCAAGTTGAACTAAAATACATAAAGTCTTAATATACCATCCACCATTAAATTACATAAACCCAGACTTGTGATAATGCATCCCTTTTCCATATAGACATTATATTTTTCTATAGAGTAGGATGATTCAGCTCAAATATTATCATATTATTATAATAACATGGTATTTTTTTTTCTTCTCTAATACTTACATTTGGAAAAAAGAACCTGGTTAAGTACAAGGATGCTCTAAAATCATATATAATATATTTAGAATATGTTTGATAAAAGTTCTTTCCGTTGTTTTATTAATGCTACCTTATGCACTTATTGGGTGTTGGGCACTGTTAAACCTTTTACATGAATTAGTAATTTCTTACAAAAATCCAGTTGCTCATATTCTGTTCTTTGTATTACTTATGTTATTCTCCTATCCTTGTGAGTTTGTCTTCCTTTTAAAAAATTCCTTCATTTGGTTTTAGTGGGATTTTTAAAAGGGAAAAAAAAAAATTCATGTTTATGTTTAATCAGCCTTTTTAGCCTGCCAGAATCCATTGTTTGTTTAAATGCTGGTATTTTAGTACAATGGTCAAGAGAGCAAGCTCGGAGACTAGACTGCCTGAGTTTGCATGTTGGTTTTAAAAATTATTGTCTGTGAGAGCTCCAGACACTGTTTAGAGAGAGAAGGAAAAAGAATACTAAATACCTTTAATCTTTTCAGAAAGAGAAGACAAGTTTCACATCTAGAAACTAACAGGATGCTATTTGGAGAAGGAGGAGGAGATGAAGGAAGAGAAGGAAGCATGGGGAGGAGGGAGAGAAGGAGACAAGAGGAAGAGAAAGAGGGGGAATTGGGTTTTGGAAGTTAAAAGCCTGATAGCACAGATGAAAAACTCACTCAACTGAAGTGTTGAGAGAGAAAACTGAGGAAGTCTCCCGGACAATGATACAGAAAATAGGAAAGAAAAACAAGTAAAATTAGCAGACCAGTCCAGAAACTTAACTTTAAGTAAAAGGAACTTCACGGGGGAAACAAAGCATAAAGGAAAGGAATGGGGAAGAAATCATCCATGACCGTTTGGAAGAAAATAACCACAACTGAACAATGTGAATTTTCAGGGTTTAGGACCCGCCCTCCAAGTATCCAAAGCCATAGATAAATATAGACTTACCACCATGCACATCACTGAGAAATTTCAGAGCAGGAGAGGAACAGAGGATTCTGAAAGTCTACAGAGAGAAAAAAATAGATCCCAGGCAAGAGATCAGGAATCAGATGGCTTCGGAATTCTCTACACTGATACTGGAAGCAGAAAACAATGGAGAAATTCCTTCAAAATTCTGAAGGAAAATAATTGCTATCATTTCTCACTTAGAAGCCTGTATGAGCCAAATTATCAATTAAATTGGAGAATAAAATACACTTTTATAAATATAACATCTCAAAATCTTTATGTCCCGTGCACTCTTTCTAGAAAGTTCTCAAAGGATATGTTCCAATTAAATGAGGAAATAAATCCAGAAGAAGGAAAATATATAGGTAAGAGGAGTCCCCAGAAGGATGATGAGCAGAGAACCATGGTGACAATGAAGTGCCCATCTCAGGCAGTCCAGATTGCAGCTGTGTGGCACGAAGATGACATTGCTTTTTACCCTGAGCCCAGAAGAGCTAGGTGAGCCCAGAGCACGCTGACCAATGAAATATGTATGCGTGAGTGCTACACATATACCTATATACATAGTGCATTCTATATGTATGTAAGGCAACGTTCTGAGTTCTCACAAATATTCATTCATTTATTTTTTAAATAATCCTTCTAGGTAGATAGTATTATTACTCTCATTTTACAGATAAGGAAAATGAGGCACAGAGAGGTTGAACAGCCTTATGGTCATACAGAGGCCAAATTTCAAGCCCAGGCGGGCTGGCTCCAGAATCTAGATTTTCAACCACAAATTCTCATTGGGTAGTTGGATGCTGAAGTCTCCTCTCTGTGTTTAAAAACTGCTGCCTGGATCAGCTAGGACACTCATTCCCCCGCCGCCCCAGGAGTCCTGCTCTGGCATCCTCCTGGTGTGTGGAGATCGTCCGTGACAAACTCAGAAGTAGAGAGGACAGACAGAGCAGCCAGTGGCTCTGAAGCTTTTCTGCCTAAGCTCCAACACGTGCTCGTCACAACAGCCTTCCCTGTGTCTGGAATGTCCTGAGCCTCACATTCTCCAGGACTCACTTGGTGCCTTACCTTGACCTCCCCAGAGGGCGCTGGTAAGTTCTTAGGAGAGCTGAAGCCTGGCTCTGACCCGGAGCTGCTTCCATCCTGGGAGCCTCACTGGCAGTGGCTCTGTGCAGCTAGGGGTGTGCTTGCTACTCAGTTCTTCAAAATAAATCATATCACTAGGAAAGGAATGGGGAAGAAATCATCAATGAAATTTTGGAAGAAAATATATCATATCACTATGTTACTGGCATAGTAACACCACAAAGAAAAACAAGAGAATGATCAGCACAGAAGTCAGAGCTCTAGTTCCCTCCGGGAGAAGGTGAGCCATGTCCTGAGAAGGGAGCAGGCAAGACTTCCCCAGGACTGGAACTGTGAACATTCCAGTCCTGCACCCAAGTAGTGGGTCCACGGTGTTCGTTTTACCATCACTCTTTAAACTTTGTGTGTATCTTTTACATATTCTTCTATGTGAATGATACATTTCATAATTTTAAAAAATTAAAAACAAGACAACTGGACCATGGGTCAGAACACATGAGGCCTGTGTCCACCCTCTCCCGCCCAGTATGGCTTTAGACAGTTCACTCTCCTCATGAGACCCTATTTCCTCAATGACCAATAAAGATCCTTTCTCTTCCACCCACCTCACAGCAGCAGGGAGAGAAGAAAGGGTTCCGTACACTGTAAAGTGATTTGTAGGCGGCAGTAATGATTATGATGGCAAGAGCCTCTTTGCTAAGGATATCTCTAAATAGTCTGATCCCCATTTTAGGGTCAGTGTGTCACATTCCTCGTGTGCTTCCCAGATGTGGTTATCAGGCTCTTGGCTATTCTTGGGTTCTCTTTGATTGGATCACAAATATCTGTTCTCTCTTGGGAGTCATAGGACGAAATGAAATTCCTGCCATCGGCTGCTCTCACCAGAGAGAAGGGCCAAAATGTATGTCCTTAGGTGCATTGCATCTTAGCTGCTGCTTCTGATCATAGTGGAAAGAACCAACCAAAGCACCCATGGTCAGCTCTGTCCATAAAGTAATGCACCTGACTGCCAGCTCTTAGAAGAACTTGTGGGATCACAAAGAACAAGAGATGCCTGCTGAAGCCAGTGTTGAGTCTGAGGCATATGCTAGCCCGGGGTGGGGGAAAACATTTTTAGACTAAGTTTCAGGTTCAAAGCAAAAACACACTTTATAAAGAGAAGAAACTTCAGTGGTCATCTAAAGTGCGCTTACTCCTGGTGAAAGTCTCACTAATGAGGCCTGGACAAAGAGATTATTTCGATACCTTTTTTTTTTCTTTCTCAGCCAGATTCACCTGTGAAAAGCACTGGTATGCCCCAGACCAAAGTCCTTTGCTACTCAACCAGAGATTTTAGCCAGACTCCATCTGTTCTACATTATAACAGCACAAACCACATTTTATCTTTACAGAATGGATTCATTGAGCTATTTTCAGCTTCTTAGAACACAAGAATGCTATTATAACTCCACAAGCCCACAAATAAACAAAGATAGGATCAATCTCCTGGGCCAAGAGCAAAGGCCAATGTCCAGTTACCCAATCCACCCGCTCCATAATATGGGCTAATTTGCTCTCCTCTGATGAACACCAGAAAGGAAGGCAGAAAGAGAACTATTTTTTAAGAGATTGTTATGGGTTTATCTGTGTGCTCTCAAAACGCGTATGTTAAAGTCCTAACCCCTAATGCCACAGAGGTGACCTTACTTGGAGACAGGGGCATTACAGATGTAATTACCATAGGTAAGAGGAGGTCATTTAAGGTGGGCCCTATCCCAATATAACTGGTGTCCTAAAAAGGGACATCTGAACACAGAGATAGACATACATATAGGAAAGATGATGGGAAAACTCAAGGAAAGAAGACAGTCAAGGACAGAGGACTGGAACAGACCTTTCCCACCCAGCCCTCTGGAACCAACCCACCGGACACCTTGATCTTGGACTTCCAGCCTCCAGAGCTGTGAGTCAAGAAGTTTCTGTTGTTTAAACCACCTGGTTTATAGGTATTTTGTTTCAACAGCCCTAGCAAACTAATACAGAGGTTAAAAGGACCCTAGAGGAATCTGTATACTGTCTGAGTGGAACTGAATCTCCTCCCTGTGGAGTTTTTCTGTACCTCTCCCCTCTCTTCTATTTGGCTTTCAACACTGGGAATCTCCTGGAACCTGAAGTTTAACTGTGAGCTCCATTGGCAGCAAAAAGGATGGACTCACCTCTCATTCCTATGATCATGAAATCATAAAGCCTGGCCTGGGCCATTCTGCCAAAACAGGTCTCTCCTGCACCACACTCAGAGTGTGGAATAAAGACCTAGGCACCCGGTGCTGTCTATTTGCCATTTGCATCCGTCTGCACTGATGAAGCCGGGGTGGGGGGTGGGGGACATGACTGGGTGCTCAAACCTGACCTGCTTCACTACATTTTACATTTTAAAAAACATTAATTTTAGGCCAGGCATCACGGCTCATGTCTATAATCCCAGCACTCTGGGAGGCTGAGGCAGGAGGACTGCTTGAGCTCCAGAGTTCAAGATCAGCCTGAGCCAGAGCAAGACCTCAACTCTACTAAAAATAGTAAAAAATAGCCTAGCATTGTACCTGTGAGGCAAGAAGATGGCTGAGACCAAGCATTTCAGGTTTCTATGTACTATAATGCCATGATGCTCTACCCAGGGCTAAAGAGTGAGACTCTGTCTCAAAAAGAAAAAACAGTAATAATAATACTAAATAAAAATCACCAATTCTTAAAGTCAGGTAGCTAAGCAGTATGTGGCCAAAGCCCCACCAGCATCTCACAGATGACATTGCTGTGGGTCGCAGTAGTGACAGTTGCCTAAGTTGTTTTCCAGGAACTCAGAGTCAGCCCTCCTCCAGCTCAGGCCCGTGGAGACCACTGACCTTCAACTTGGCCTGCATGAATACTGAAGGGTGACCTCTTCATGTAGGAGGCCTACACATTCCAGCCCCGGGCAACACTAACACTCCTGTTTCCTAAACATTGGTCGAATGAGGAACCATGAGGCCAGACAGCACTTGTACAGACCACTGATTCCCTCACTCTTCTCACCTCTAGTCATCTTTCCCAGCCTAAGGCCACCCTGCTCCTCCATCCAGACATGTCCCCAAAGCCAATTAAGTGGATCTGAGACCTGTTCTTCCATCTACCACCTTGGCTGCTTTGTAAATAAACCCTTTCTCTTTGGCAAAGCTCATCATTTCTGTGATGGGTGTGCTGCCCAACAGGCAGAAGGGGCCTGGCTGGGTGAGCCTGAGGCTGCGGCCTCCAGTGCTCAGGACCCAGTCCAGAGATGCCCCCGCCCAGCCCAGGCCCCCCTGCAGCTGCCTTCCCTAAGCAAACCCCTCACAACAGTGCTCATCTCTTTTCCTTCCTTCTTTTCATTCCCCAAATCAATTTAAAGAATGCTTCCCAGTGTTTCTCAACTCTAGCTGTGTATTGGTCTCATAGAAGGGTGGTTTTGAAAAAATGCAGATGCCTGGGCCCCACTCCAGGTCATTGCAAAGAGACTCTCTTGTTGGAGAGTGCTGTGGTATAATACAAATAAATATTTGGTCATTGCCCCCAGGTCCTGTCACAAAATTCTGAAACTGTTGGAAATTCCTGAGTGATAGGATTGTCTCTGTCACCCATAAGAAGTCCCTGTGGACCACACATGTGCTTATTCTAATGAGGTGACTTAGGGTGGGGCCACTGGTGCTGGTCACCAGAAAAAGTAGATGTGATTAAAGAGCAAGAAATTTCAGCCTCTCTGGCCTCCCCACACCCTATCCCCAGCCTCTGGGGAGAGAAGCTACAGTCAAATCTTTTGAACAGAGAGATTTAGACAACCCAGGAGTGCCAGCAGGGGCAGCCCCAGAGGCTGTAGGAACTCTGCACGGTCCCTCCACCCATGCCCTGGCCTGTGGGCCTCTCCCATGTGGCTGTTACTGAGTTGAAGCCTTTATAATAAAGCTGGAAGCACAAGTAGGGCACACTACTAAGTCCTTTGAGTCATTCTAGTAAATCACCCAACCTGAAGAAGGTGTGGTAAGCAGGGAACCCCCAAATGTGTAGTCTGATGGGCAGCAGTGTGGCTCTTCTGGGGACCCCATGTGTACCTAGCATCTGAAGTAGAGCAGTGTCATAGGACTGAGCCCTTTAACTTGTGGGCTCTGACACTAACGTCAGAGAGACATTTCAGAATTGAACTGAACCAGTGGACTCCAGTGGTGCCTGGAAAGTTGGAGAAGTGATCAGTGTCCCAAGGGCAGCTATGAACGATGCCACTCAACTCTCCTTCAAAAGAACCTACGAGGAGAGAACTATCATAGTGGCCTGGGAGGCCCCAAGGGCCCCTTTTTGGGATCTCACCTTGATATGGCACTAAGGCCACACTGGGTAACTCACTCCTCCTGGTATGCTCAGATGTTTCCAGTTGTAGCAATTGAAGACCCAGATCCTGGTAACCCCCTTCAGTGCCAGGCAAACTGGACAGTTTGTCAATTAGTCACTCAATGGCTCAGATACACGTGTGCATAGTAGCCGCCCAAGCACTGGGCTCTGTGAAACAGCCCCTGTTAGAGTAATATAGGGCCATGGGAGAGAACTGTGGCTGAAGTCAGCTTTCTACAGAAGTAATAAGCAGAGCTGAAAGTCAGCCAGCCACTGTTTCACCACTTGCCTGCCTGTACCTGCTCATCTCTCAGGCGTCACCCATCCCCGACAGGCCTAAGATCTGAAACTTCCCTAAGTGCCTCCGTAGATGACATTGTCATTATAAAACCTGAGACTGGTCTTTGAGATGTTTTCCAGACTGCATTTGGGGAGACCAGCCACAGGGGGCACTGACTCAACAGGTCCTGGGACCCTCTACCATCTCAGCCAGGAAGACAATTTCAGCCCCCAGCCTTGCGAGTTCATCCCCAGCCAATCAGCAGACTCAATCCCCTGCTCCTCTGTTTACCAAACTGCCTTTAAAAGCCCTGGCCCCAAAGTTCTCTGGGAGATGGATTTGAGAAATTCTTCCTATTTCATTACTCAGCACCCTGTGATACTAAACCCTTTCTGGCCTCTGGCCCTGGGCACCAAGCTGGGGTTCTATCTCCACTCTTCAGGAAGGCCCACATGTCTCTGCCACAACCTCTGTCTCCCTGTGACCTGCAGGTACTGGGAGATCCAGAGGGAGGACACCCTGGAACTTGGAAAGTGGGGCTGCTGACATTCAGGGATATGGACATACAATTCTCTCTGGAAGAGTGGAAATGCTTAGACTCTGCTCAGCAGAATTTGTATAGAAATATGACATTACAGAACTAGAGAAACCTGGTTTCCTGGGGTCTTGCTCTGTCTAAGCCAGATCTCATCACCTATCTGGAGCAAAGCAAAGAACCCTGGAGGATGAAGACACTAAGAAAGTCACTAAACCTCCAGCTATGTCTTCTCATTACATTCAAGATCATTTGCCCAAGCAAGGCATAAAAGATTCATTCCAAAAATTAACACTGAGAAGTTACAGAAAACGTGGGCTTGAGAATTTTACCATAAAGAGACACTGGAAAAGTGTTTTGGAGGATAAGGAGCAGAAAGGCTGTTACAGTGGATTAAACCAGCGTTTAACGTCGATCCCTGTCAAAATCTTCCAATGTAATAAATACCTGAATGTCTTTAGGAAACATTCTGTAGAAAACCGTTCAAATGTTATGAGTGTCAAAAAGCCTTTAACCAATGCTCACACCTTCTTGTACATAAAATAATTTATACTAGAGAGGATGTGGCAAAGTCTTTAAATCTTGCAAGTTTCAGTAAGCATAAAAGAATTCGCACTGGAGAAAAATTGTACAAACGTGAAAAATACACCAAGGCCTTTAAACAGCAGTCACACCTCACTGAACATACGGGGATGCATGCTGGCAAAACCCCTACGAATGGGGAGCATGAGGCACAGCCTTTAACGAGCCATCAAGCCTCCTACCCGTGAGAGAATCCATGCTGAAGACAAACTCTGCAAATGCCAAGAGCGTGGCAAAGCTTTCTACATCTTGCCTTAGTGAACATAAAAGAATGCAGACTGGGGAGAAACCCTACGAGTGTGGATAACGTGGCACAGCCTTCAGACACTCTTCACTAAATGTGAGAGAAGGCGTACTGGAGAAAAATCCCACAAATGCAAATGGTGTGGGGAAGTTTTTAGTAGGTGCCCTTTCTTTACTATAGAAGAATTCATACACGAGGCAGATTCTACAAATTGTAAGGTGGCAAGTCATTTAATGACTGCTCACATATTTCCTGGCATCATAGTGATCATACCGGATAAAAGCAGTATAAATATAATAATTGTGAAAGCACGTGTCACAAAAGAACAGTTTTAGAGTGCATCAGAGTATCTGCACAAAAAACAAAAGTGTGGCAAGTGGAAAGAGTGGTGCGATACCATTCCTCCGTCACTGATCTTGCTGTACACAGGATAATTCACGCTGGAGGGTAATCTTCCAACTGTTGCTCAAATTTTGTTCTACTTTAGAGAATTTGAATTGGAGAGAAACCCTACTGCAGAAAACATCTGTTAAAACACCTCAGAAAACACCGGAGTTCATACTAAAAGATATTTTAGAAATGCAGCAACTGTAATATTTAATCAACAATCAAGCCTAAATAAATAGTAGAGGATTCACAATACAAAGCACTAACACCGTCAGACATCACTCTGAAGGGTTGATTACACAGAATAATCCAAAGTTATAATGGATTACTCATTTGTCTGTAAGTTTAAGAAGAGCCAGAGATTGATTGTTTGGGGGGAAGTTATACTTGCATCTCACATATCCTTTTTTACATTAAAATATTTTAGAGTGTTTTTGAAAGTTAAACACTGATGTAATTCAACACTCAGATTACTTGACGCTGTTTCCTGGTGCCTTTGTGAAAGCACGTGGCCAGTGGTTGCTTCATCAAAGATATGAAGGGTCCTTTGAAAGTAGGTGCACATCATTGTATACTCTGCTAAGAAAAACCGAGGACATGGGCAGTGCCTGTGGCTCAAAGGAGGAGGGCACCGGCCCCACATGCTGGATGGCAGGTTCAAACCCAGCCCTAACCAAAAACTGCAAAAAAAAAAAACGAGGACACTTAAAATGTAAGATACACGAAGAAAATATAAATGGGGAGGTTCTTTTATTAGCAAATTATGACAGTCTTGTAAGTAACGTGTGAGTGGATGTTCAGAGTTATTTTATCATGAGATACATTTTGAATTTTACAAGTGAATTGTTTGTCCCATGGCACATCATGGCAATAAAATATGGTGCATTTTGAAAAAATAAAAATAAGTAAACTCTTTCTCCACTGCAACCCCTGATGTCTCGAGTATTGGCTTCCTACCGTGCAGCAGGTAAAGAACCCAGAGGGCGGTAGCCATGGTGGGATACCAGTTCTGGCCGATTCCCGCCATTCTTGCCAGTGCAGGAACCTTCTGACTGAGAGCTTCTGCTCAGGATTCCCCATCGGCCTGGCCTGGCCTTCCCAGCACTGCACTGAGTCTGAGGATCGGCCTCCGCCTCCTCCTCCTCCTGTCTCCATTTACAGGGGTCTAAGGGCTCTCCCTGCATGCTCCTTCCCTCTTCATCTGTCCTGGGCATTTCTCCCAATCAATCTCTTGCCTGTCTAATCCTGTTCTAGCATCTGATTCTCAGGGGACCAGAATCAACACAGGGACCCATTTGTCAGTATTTTTTAAATCTCCCTAAGCAATTGTGATGTCAGCCATGTTTGAGGACCACCATGCAGGTCTGTGAACTATCAACGTGTCTACCCACAGTCCAACAGGGAGAACAGCACGCAAGCTCAAAATTACAATACAGCATGGAAAATGCGGCAATAATGACAGGGCCTGAATGTTCTAGGAGCACTGAGGATGGAGAAACTAAATTCCTCTGGTGATTAGGGGATGGTTTCAGCTTCCTATACTGAGAAACAATAGATGTGTCTCTTAGACTCTCACTGGAAATTCTTACTATTTTTTTCCATCATATCACACCACTATGATAAAATCATCATGTGTGATGGACACAAATTCACAAGGCTATGATCTGCTTTCCAGTGAATTCTATTGAAGTCAATAGAAAGAAAACGGACTTCCTCAAATGCCCTGGCAAGGGGAACTGGTGTGTGAGCACACACACGTGCCCGGGAGTGTGTGTGAGTAATGCCGCATCCCCAGGGATAAATCTGTCATGCTAGCAACACACAGACTTTAGAAATGGGGAGGTTTCTACACCAACTGTCTCTAATAATTTCTGGTTTTCCTTTTAAAAAATGCACTACTAATTATAGGATAGTTATCCCAGCTGGAAATCTTTTATCCTTGTTGGATACAGCCATTTCCCAGCAAGGCTAAAAACCAGATAAATGCTATCTGTGGCATTTAAAAAGTCAAATATTATACAAGGTCACGTATGAATCACTTTTTCCCTACATTATTAACACATTATTTTGATATTCCAAGAAAAAAATGTTCTAATACCAATTTCCTTTTAGCTTCAGTTATTACAGTTTAAAAAAGAGGCCTACACCACATGCCTTTGGACTGCCATTCCCCAAGATTGAAGGACTCATATGTACGCAGAGAAGCGGAGCTCCATAAATGGGAAATAGATGGAGTGAAAAAGAAAGAAAAAGAAAACACAAACACGTCCTTTAGCATTGCCATTCTAACTGTCATCTAAAGTCGGGGAAAAGGCAGCCACAGTCATTGTTTTTGTGGGTACTTTTGTTTTTTGTTTTTTTTGTGTTAAAATATACGCAATACACATATTGTGTATATAATACAAAATTTACCATGAACACCAGCTGATCATCTTCACAGCCTCTGGAATCTTGTTGTCTATTTACATCCTGTCCCCCCACACACACACACACACACTCTCACCCACAGAGTCACTTATATAAACACTTGCACACACTGTCACACACAGCCAGCCACACAGTCACTCACGTACACTCACATTCACATGGCCGTGCACTCTCACACTCATAGTCACAAATACGTGCACACCCCAACCTCACTCTGCGAGTCCTAACACCCAATT
This sequence comes from Galagoides demidoff, assembly GCA_963574575.1. Taxonomy (NCBI): domain Eukaryota; kingdom Metazoa; phylum Chordata; class Mammalia; order Primates; family Galagidae; genus Galagoides; species Galagoides demidoff. The sequence goes on from CAUYQV010046901.1 coordinate 26,849, forward strand.
AAAGTGTGATGTTTGTCGGGAGGGCGGGAGAAGCAAATGACCAGTGAGGTGAGGGGTCCACCAGGAAGGGGGGAGCCTGCTCCTATCGAACAATAAACAGATGTCTGCAAATCTCCAATAATACAAGAGGTTAATTTACATAAAGGGCAAATATCATTTTGTTTCCTTAGCTTCCTTTATTTCTTAACATAAAAACAAGGGTTGATGTGGAACTTCAGAAACATAAAAGAGGAAAAGGACCACGTCCCGCAGTGGCCTCCCCTCGAGCTTCTGCCACACGTCCCTTGTGTTTCTCGGAAGAGGTGGTCTTATAACCACAGCCTGTCTCGCAATCTGACTAAATAGCTGCATCCCCACTAAATTCCTCTGCGGAAACCCTGATCCCATGGTGGCCCTAGGCTGAGGGGGGTTAGGGAAGTAATTAGGTCTCCTAACCAACGGGATTGGTATCCTCATAAAAGACACCCCAGAGAGCTGCCCCACACCCTCTACCAGATGAAGATGTGATGAGAAGTCAAGAGTCTGCAAGCCCCAAGAAAGCCCTCAGCAGAGACTGCCCCGTCAGGCCCTCATCTCAGACTTCTGCCTCCAGAAGTATGAGAAATAAGTGTCTTGTGTTGCCTCCCAGGTCACAGTGCTCTGCTGGAACAGCGCTCATTCTCTGTTAACTCCCAGGCACTTCTCAATCCCTTGCAACCTGACTTCACTCCAGGGCACGCTACTGAAACCACGCCTGGTAATTATCTCCTAATTGCCAGCCCAGCACTTTATTCTTCAGTCGCCAGCCTTCCTGAACCCTCTGCAGAATGGACACAAGGCCTTGAAACTCTCCTGCCCTAGGCCCTACAGCACCTCTGACCCGTGACTTTCTCTGGCTCTTGCCTAGAGATTCCCCAGCTTCTACCTTGGGCCTCCTTCTCTCGTTTACTGTACATTCTTTCTTTGGAAAATGTCCCCACTCCTCTGCCTTGTGCTTCATCTTGCTGAGAAGTCTCTGAACTCTCTCCTGCCCTGACCCCTCCCTGGTGTCCATATTGGACAGATCAGCTGCCCACTGGACATCTCTTCCCATCTGCCTTATTAGCATCCCACACTCGACAGGTGCAAAACCAAACTGAAAAGATAAAATGAAACAATGATGAAACTCTGTCCCCCTGGTAATCTTTCTTTAAGGAGTTAATGGCACACTTTTAGTCAGCTCAGACTGCCTTAATAAAGTATCACAGACTTAACAGTAATGTATCTTCTCACAGCTCTAAAGGGTAGGAAGTCCAAGATCAAGGTGCCAGCCAATTCAGTTTCTGGAGTGGCCTCTTCCTGGCTGGTGATGGCTGCCTTCTCACTGTGCCCACTCACAGCAAAGAGAGACAGCAGGCTCTCTGTGTCTCTTCTCATGAGGACACTAATGCCATTGATCAGGGTCCCACCATTATGGACTCATTTTACCTTAATTACTTCCTAAAGACCCATATTTAGATACAGTCATATTGTGGGTTAGGACTTCAACATAGAGATCTGGGGGGACACAATCAGTCTTTAGCATTGTGCTCATGACCTCCCAAAATTCGTGTTGTTCTCACATGCAAAATACATACATTTGGCTCGGCGCCTGTGGCTCAATCGGCTAAGGCGCCAGCCACGTACACCTAAGGTGGCGGGTTCGAATCCCCAGCCTGGGCCCGCCAAACAACAATGATGGCTGCAACCAAAAAATGGCCAGGCGTTGGGTGTCGGGCACCTGTGGTCCCAGCTACTTGGGAGGCAGAGG